>CAHIKZ030001802.1:202500-220000 GCA_903632075.3 Acanthosepion pharaonis | reverse complement strand
CTATACACAGGTAATTTTTGGAAGAGTTTAAAAATCATGCATTTTCAGCGACTGCTAAATTTTTTCTGGAGCAGTTAAAACTGATACTGAAAGAATTCAGGTATCACACTAAACATGAATTTGGCTTATACACAAGTATATATAGTATACTCTTTAATAAAACATTTTTTAAGGAATAATTGTTGTATAATTACACACACACACACACATATATATGTGTGTGTGTGTGTGTGTGTTTGGGGTGGGGGTGTTTGTGTAGGTGTGTTTTTTTATTATGAAAAATAATTTGCTATCTGTCAAATATTTTAACAAACTTGGTTATGAAATATTAAATTATAAATAATTTAATTTAATTTTATAATTAACGTAAATTTTATTTTTTACATCATGTTATATAAATATGCAGGGAATATGCTTGGAAAAACCTTGAGAATGAATGCATAAAGTTAACCCTTTGTCTGTTCAAACAAATCTAAAATAATAGTAAATTAAAAAATAAATGATTATTTGTGCCCATAATCATTGGAACACTAGGAATAAACCCAAAGGTGTTTTTTTTTTCTTTTTTATTGACTTCACCCCAAGCAAGGTAGTAAAGCCTCTAAGACACAAGGGATTACTAGATGTGGAAGAATTAGGAACAGAAACATTACTAATGAGCAGGAAGAGAAAAGAGTAATCAGGAGGACAGGAGATACCATACAAGGGTTTAGATCTCCATTTTTGTTCAAGAGTCTTCATATAAGCAGCTTTCACTAGTAACTTAATTTTCTTCACTGCAGCAGTGGGCGATTCAGGATATTTTTTGTCTAAAATATCTATTACATCGAAACAGTTTTGTATTTCTTGGCTTTGTTTCTGTTGTATACTCATTTCTTTCTGGGTCCCAACCAGTGACATCAAGTCAGAAATGGAATCATGACATTTTCCATCACATATTTGTGTTAAAAAAGAAACACATACACTTATACAAACACATTTATTTTACATAGACAAAACTCTGTAAGGTGTGAGCTGTGCTTGTGAGAACAATTTTTTGTATTTTCTTAACATATAGGCTACCAGGAATTCCTTCAATGAGTCTATCGGAACCTTTTCCAATCAAACCCAGGATCACAACTACAACTGGAATTATTGATGTGTCACATTTTTTTGAAGTTCCATTTAAAGATCCTGGTATTTTGACAGTTTTTTGAAGTTCTTCAAAGCTGCATTATGGTCTGCTGGAACTGCCATGTCAATAAGAAAACACATTTTGTTTTTATGGTCTTTAATCACGATGTCTGGGCGATTACCTTTGATTATTCTGTCTGTGTGTATTAGAAAGTCCCATAAAATTGTTATAGGTCCGATCTCTGTAACTGGGTCTGGGTGATGTTCATATCAATTTCTTACAGTTTCTTTCCAATAAAAGTTACAGATTTTCCAGAACAAATATTTTATTAATAATAATAATAATAATAATAATAATAATAATAGTGTCAATATCAATAAATTTAAAAAAATGTGTAATGAGAAAATTATGGTTTTACAAAAGTATCATTAAAATAAAACCATTTTTTGTTTTAGAAGTAATGGTAATTTTCTCATCAAAAGAAATACCAAATGACCTATATGTAATGATGGGACCACAGAAGATGTTTTAAAATAATCAGTTTTTTTTTACTACTGAAATGACCAAATCATCAATTCACTGATGCCATATTTTTAATAAAGATAAGGAAAATATGTGGCTTAATGTAATCTTAAGTTAAATTTTATCACTTTGTTAAGGTAATATCAGATTTCCTTCAATAAGAAAAAAAACTAATCCTTTTTTGTACACTATCTTAATTCTCATACGCACACATATTTTTTATCTCAGTAAAGGAAAGAATAATTTTCAGTGTAAAAGATATTTAAATTAATTATACAGTCTGACAGGCAAAGGGTTATAGTAATGATTTTAGAAGAAAGACAAAAAAGATTTCAATTTATTGGAAGATTTTAAGTTATTCTTTTCAAGCATGAAGGGATATTCACATCTTCATTTGAAGTGTATGTCTGATTCTTCAGAAAAATTACATTTTTTACATTTCCTTTTTGTTAAGTTTGATAGATAATAGGTTTTGAAAAATTCATAACTTATTGAATTTAGAATAAAATATTTCCACTTCTTTCCCCGCAGGAATTACTCTTAAGAATAATCAAAAGTAAAGAAAGAGCATTTTTTTTATCCAAGAACATTTGTAAAAGTTTGAAAGAAAGAATATTGAGATAAAAATTAGATGAAAGAAATATTGCTTTTATTTTTATCATTGTCTTTTCTGAAGACATTAAAGCAATATTTTATTAATTTTAGATGAACTGTCAAAGTAATTCCAAGACTTTTAGTGATGACCTGCATATTGAGAAAGTTTGAAAAAAGTTTTTGTTTTATGTATTTATTTTTTATACAATTAACAACTGTTAGTTACTAAATAAACATTTCTTTTTAAATGACATGAAAAAAAAACTTAGATTTTATCTGAACTGTACACACATCCTAAAGTGAAGTCTGTGATCATAATAATTTTTGATGTTGAAAAAGTTATTATAGAGACTGGTTGACAGATGGGTAAAAATATCAAGCCATTTTGTTAGGATCAGAAAAAAATGATGAACACCCTGTTTTGAGTTATATATGTCTGCATTTGTCTTATGCATAAACATTTTACACCAATCAATTCTGTTTTATTCTTTATATTCTATTCTAACTAATGTATTAAAATAATGGTTTGAGATGTCACAATTATAAATTCCACTAAAATGAGTGTACAGTTCTTAATTTTTCTATCAATATCTCATTTTTAATTTTATCTATTTTTCAATATTTATATTTTAAGTATTGGGAATATAAAATAATTATAATTTCATGAAAAACAAATTTTCACTTATTAAATTGAATATATTTTTGTTTATCAGTTTAAACAATATAATTTATCAAATAATATTTAAATTTGTCTCATGAATTAAAAATGTTCAACATTAAATCAACCTAGAAAATTTACATTATTATTCTTATCAGTTTTTAAGTAAAGAAACAAAATGGAGTGGAAAAAAGAATTAAATTTGTAACAATTTAAGTAGACTTGTTTGTTTTTGACATTATGTATGAATCTAAATTACATGTTCACATCATAAAAATATTATATTTTGATCATGAAAATAATAAAAAAATAAAACTGTAAAAATATAAAAAAAATATATATAAATAATAAAAATATAGAGATACCAAAAATATCAATTATATATTTAATAATAACAAAAAGGAAAAAAAAAAGACTGACATTAATGACAAAAACAACAAATTAGTAAACAGTAAGAAACTTGAATTCATTTTCAAAATCAATCAAAAATATTTTTGAAAAGTTACCAATGTGTCTCATAGCTAGGAAATTTCCTTTACGTCATTTTAAAAATTAAGAAAATTACTTTTATTTTTCAACTGTAACAGGAATTGGAGAAAGTATTTTTCAGAATGAGGAATTTGTCAAAGCTAAGGGGGTCTTTTTAGGACTGGCATAAATGCAAAGAAATTTTCTTCAAAAGTTTTCTAAAAACCTGGATTCATTAAATGAGATATAAGTATAGAATAAGCACTGGCAACAAATAACTATTTGCCTGAACAAACATTAGAGATAGGGGCAAAGATACATAGATGAAGGCATTTATATATATATATATATATATATATATATATATATATATATATATATATATATATACAAATGTCTGCATATATGTTTGTTAATGGTTATAATAATACTTGTATGTATATGTGCATATGTATAGATATACTTACATATATATGCATATAGGTGGGGGAGATGTATGACAAAGTGGAAAAGTTTTTGTGTGACACATTTCATCATTTAGGACTTCATTGGACTAAGTTTGTTTACAGTTATGCGCAAACAAGAGACATTGGGAATTTGAAATTTAAATCTTTTTTTTCTTTTTTCCATTTTGTCATACAACTTTATCCTAAAATTGTTCTTGATATATAAAAATTTATGCACCATTATACTATATATGCATATGTTATTGAAGATATATAGAAGGTTATGCAGATATACATACATAAGGCTATATATATATGTATATATATATATAAGGTGTTCCAATAACTTGAACCGATTTTAAACTTAATTCACATTTAAAATGAGTCCAACTTTTTGGAACACCCTTTATATATATATATATATATATGTGTGTGTGTGTGTGTGTGTGTGTGAGTGTGTAAAGTGATTTTATATCTAGATTAGCCATGGGTTTGTCAATCATATTTGTCTCTCTTAGTTTTTCAACTAGGTTGCTTGAATTTTTCTACGTGATGGACTGATTGTTCTAAAAAGTGGGATTAAAATAATTTTTGTAATGGCTTCTAGCAGTTTGAGGGAGCATTCATTTCAGGGACAGACAGCACATCCCACAAACTGACAAAAGCCATATAAAAAAATTTGAACCCTTCTTCTTGGAACAATCAGTCTATCAAATATATAATATTCAGGCAACCTAGTTGAAAAAAAAAGGAAAAAATATACATACACATATATATATATATATATATATATGTATGTATATATATATATGTATGTATGTATGTATATATATATATATATATATATATATATATATATATATATATATATATATGTATATGTATATATATATATATATATATATGTATATATATATATATATATATATATATATATATATATATATATATATATATATATGTATGTATGTATGTATGTATGTGTGTGTATATGTGTGTCTATATATGTATCTATACAGTATGATACAAATGAGAGACACCATTTTTTTTTAAACTTTTCAAACTGTGTTAATAAAAATGATGGATAACTTTTACTGTGAGGAATTTTAACATAGACAAAACCTCACCAAAATCATTAACTTATTTATTTGAGCAAAAAGCATTTATTTTGTGTGTGTGACTGTGAATAGCACAAATTATTTTAAAAAGAAAAGATAGTGTGTATCTTTTCTTGTTCCATTTTTTTCCCTTTTCTTTCATACCATACTGTATACAAAATTTATTGAGTTTAAAATGTAAAGGTCTCTGTTAGTTTTTATAAGATACTTAAAATTCTAGTGGGAGCATCTTTTTTATGCAAGAATACTTCTCCAAAATCTGTTTGCACATTAAAAACTGTAATATATTTTCTCAAGTAACAATGTATAAATCAGAAAAATACATCTCAAACACGAAGAAAATATGAGTGTGAATAGATATGAAAATGGAGATGTTGTAGAAAAAAGATATCAACACACTAAAATTAAAAAGATAGAGAGATAAATAGATAGAGAAGACCTATTTATTTAAAGAGAGTTTAACATTTTAAGGAGACAAAATAGAGATAGAAAGATTGAAGATAGAAAAAGAACAAAGACCAAACAAAGATTTTCCTCAATACTAAAAGGCTTGATGATTTTTTTTTAAAGGCTTTTTAAAATTTTATTCTTAAGTGAAAATTAATATTTACAGTATTTTTGTTTGAATGATAAACACTGGATCAATTCCCATCATGTTCTTTTTTTTAATCTTAATGATTTCTGAAATTGATAATTCGAGTTTTGAAGAAAGGCAGATAAATTTGATCAAGGTTTAACTCTTGCAGTTCCATTTGTTGCATTTCTTTGTGCGTAAAAATCTTTACTATGAATTATTGTAGAAATGCATTAAATAAAGAAGTAACTACAAAATGTGATCACTTGGGAATACCACATGCTGTAAGTTTGGATGTGCAGGTGGTGTAATAATGTTGTGTTAATGACTTGGAGTTATTAGTTAGAGAGCTGTTTCAATTCTAGGTGGGTTTGTTAGATTCACTTATATGCAAATACTATTTTACTCTCAGCTATAGGTTAATTAGTAAGGCATGTATCACTGCTTCATTATTATCTAAAAATAAATCTTACAATATTTTCTGGCTTTAAATAACTTGCAAAGGGTTGATAAACCATAAAAACAACTCAATCAATCAAATTATTGAACAAATTTTATGGTGACTCATATTAAAAAAGGGAGTAAAATGTCATTTGAACAAATCTGCAGATCAAAATGATATGGTAGCTGATACTTATTGACAATGAGTTCAGCTCAAGGCAATGGAAATGAGTTAAAGAGGTTAAGTCATTGAACTTGGATTAACAAATTTTGTTTTTATTTTGAGATAAGCTCAGAACAAATCCATCTTGGATAGATCACCAATCGAATAATCACCAATCGAACCAAAACTTTAAAGTCTGGATTAGTGATTATATAGATCTATCAGAAGTTTGTTGATTTATCCAAGATGAATTTGTTCTGAGCTTATCTTAAAATAAAAACAAAATTCTATAAGCCAAGATCAATGATATTTGCTTTGTTGCTTTAAGGTTTTAAGTTGATACTTGGGTTAATGACAAACATCATTATCCAAATGAATCTAACACAACTCTGGTTCACTGAGTGTGGCTTTCTGGACAACATTTTGAAAAATGTCAGCTTGTAACATTGAGTGAAAAATTTTAAACAAAGACATTATCAGGTTGGAGAGCTGCTTTAAAACTTTCATCTGGAAAAATGTTGCTTTTATCACAAGTGTCATGCAAACTAGCTTGTATGCCAAACAAGTCCAAACTTAAATGAAGCCTGTAACGATCATTTCTTAACAAGAATAAGTATCAGGTGGTGTGCTGTCTGCATAGATATGATCAGATTAACAATCTTTCTTACTCAGGCGGTATTTATGTTTAAACATTTTTGTTTACTTGGAAGATATTAGTTACAGGATTTCTGTGTATATGTTTGCAACCTCTTTAAGAGAAGTAATCTGCAGAAAATGAATAGAATGCTCTGTTCCCAGGAATTTACAAAGTCTTTTGGAGAACATCAAGTGTAAATTGAAAATATAATGGCAAAATAAGGAAATATGTATTTGTTTTTTTTTCTGAGAGAGAGCATCACCAGCAATAAAGAATTCTCTTTCATTTTCATTTTCTTGTCTATTTTCCATTATAAAGACAGATGGTTCCTTGAGTTTCGTCTTTCATTCATTTTGATTTGTAATTAGCTTCTTATCCAAAAATTCATATTTCTGGTACAGAAAGAGAAATACAAATATTCCCATTTAGGTATTTACTTTAGTATAGATAAAAATTTTGAAATGCTCTTTTGGTATTTCCAGTAACTAATACCAACCAGATTTGTTGTCCTTCTCTTAGACTGGTTGCCAACCAAGGTTGAAAAGCCCAGTCTGCCCTGCTATTTAATCCATAACTAGGACTGGAGAGAAGAGATGGATTCATATAATTCCCAAGTATTTTTGTGTGAAATTGAATATTATAAACTCAACTAGAATTTGAACCCAGCTCATCAACCTCTTATTCAGAGCTGCTAACCATTACACCACCCATACTTCCAGTTAGGAATAGACCTAGCAACTCCATCTTGTAAAAACCTACTACTTGCAACAGAATCCACAGCAACAATGCCTAACATGTTGAGAGATGTGGCTCTATCCTCCTTGTGGAAGTCTATAGGTATATTTAACTGGCCTCCCCACCAATGGGGAGCACCACACACATACTTATGCATATGGGCCAAGGACAAAAATTGATTTTTGTCCAGCCCTTGCAACTACTGTCGCATTGGTATCAGTATTACACTGACCCAACCTCTTTAGTGCAATAAGGAAGGTGCTGCTACAGTGTTGGATTCCTTGGGGCTGAGCAAATTCTCCCATCTAAAATGAGGAGAATCATAGCCCAGGGACATTAACTTAGTAAAACCTCATTGGCTATAGTCAACTCCTGTGTTAGGTATACAGAATTTGTGAGAGTGAATGAGTTAATAATGATGGTTTTTCAAGAACAAAAATATTCCATTCTGTAATAAGTTTGGCTCTCTTATTTTCACTGCCTCTATCTTTATTACTAACAGACAAAAATTGATCTCTCTCAGTTGTTATGGGGAGGGACCAGTTGTTCTTTATGAACTGGTAAAATGCCTTTATTTTAGAATTATACAAACTTATTGTTTCTTAACAGAATGGCACCTAAAAACAATCTGAATGACAACTGACCCCATCCAATTTACCTCACTGGACTTTTACCTGAAATTATTCTGGATGAGGTTTAGAAAACAGGAATCCATTTTATTTTTGTGAATTTAATTGAAATAGTATTACCTACTGGGTACAATGAATTCAATATCATGAGTAGCTTTACTCTTTCCAAATAATAAAGCTGTAAGTCAAATATAATTTCTGATTATCCTTTGGGCATTATACATTTTGCAAATATAGAACTGATTAAAAATGATGGAGGCCAATATAAAACATTTGCTTAGTTTTGAAAAGCCTGCACAAAGAATCCACTAAATGTGAGTAGGTTTAACATCCAATATCTTTCCCAGGCAAGCCTTCTGTTGCTGCACAAACTAATATTACTTGCCTTCCTTGGAGCCTATTAGTAATAGACTGATTGTTGCAAATATAGGATGGGAAAAATATGTCTAAAATAGAGATATTTGCTCATATATTCAAGACCATTTATAGGCTACATTCTGTCATCAAATTTAGTGATAATCTTCAAATGTTTCATTCCAATCAAAGGAAAGGAACACCCAATACAAAATGATTGATCGGTAATCAATAAAAATGATTAGTGAATTGATCCAGTTTTATCATTTTCTTTTATTGATCTTATTTTCTAACCAAATATTTAAAAAAAATAAAATTTAGACTCTTTGACTAAAATTAAAATTGTTTTACCAGAAGAATTTGCCATTTATTGAACCATTTACAAATTTATTTAAGAAAACATTTATCTGCTCAAGTCAAAATTACAACAATATTAAAGTTTTTTTTAAACATTTCAAAGAAACTATATTTGCTTTAATAAAATGATAGATTAAAATTTCTTTTACAGACATGGGAAGTATCTTTAAAGCATTTTTAAAGTTTTCTTCTAAAAAAAAATGTTAAAAACTTTTAATTTATATGAAGAGGCTTAAGAATATCTACCTTTAAAATCATTGTCTGAAATGTGATATATGATATGCTATACAATTATGTTTTCTTATATAGTGTGAAAAAGGATAAGAAACCATTTATCAAAAAGGTTTTTTTTTTCAATTCCTTTACAGCTTGGTCACGAACAGTCATATTCTTGTAATTAGAGTATAAAACAATGCTGGTCTATAGTAAAAACACTTGGCAAATGTCTCTCTTTATCACAAATATCATTAACCAGTGGAATTTTATCATAAAAATCACTGACAATACATTTTCTTAGTAAAAGTCCTAACTAATAAATTTCCATAGTAAAATTCTGTGATCAAATGCATTTTCATAGTGAAATTCCTTGGCCAAAATTTTTTCCATAATGAAACTCCTTGGCCAATGTATTTCCATAGTAAAACTCCTTGACCAATACATTGCCATAGTAAAACTCTTTGGCCATTACTTATTCATAGCAATACTGCTTGGCTAATACATTTCTATAGTAAAACTCTTTGATCAATGGATTTCTGTAGTAGAACTCTTTGGTCATATCCATAATAAAACTCCTTGATCAATGCATTTCCAAAGTAAAACCTCTTAGCTAATACATTTCCATGTTATTACTTATTAATTAAAGCATTCTCACTAATGCACTTCCCTAATAGAAATAACATTTCCTGTAAGATTCTTTATAATGAATTTCTTGTAGAAATCCTTGACAATTTTTATTGCAAGTTATATGGAGAGTTTTTTGTTCAGTCATATTAAAGACGTAGAAATAATTTTGCCATATAAGTTGAAGAACACACATTGTAACAGAGAGAAAATTTTTTTGAACCTCAGAAAAAGTAACTATTCCTCCGTTCAAGTAAATTATTCACTACAAATGATTCCTCATTCATTCCTCTTTATTACTTGTTCATGATGGTGACTGTCATCAAAGCCTTAGGGAATATTTCAAGAAAACTTTTCTGATAAATTCTCCAAATAATTTGCTTCCTATATTCTATTCAGCTGATCTAAGATATTCATTCATAAAATAAAAGGAATTTAAATCACCTTTTGATGAAGAACTTAATAAAATATATTTCTTTATTAAATTTTGCTGTCATTTTTCATGCATTGCCATCTTGTAAAGTTGTCTTTCATTTTAATAATATTTTTTTAAGTTTATTTTCCAGGGAATGCTTTATTTACTTTAAACTTAATTAGAAATGTGTTATATATTTTCAAAGTTACTAATGGCATTCATTTTCAGAATCAATCTTTTTATATAGTTCTTCAGTTATTTCTTACTGGCAATAAATTTCTATTGTAAATTTCTTTTACTGTTTCCTTTAATTGTAAAAATTTTTACAGTTTAGTAAATTATTTTTTAAAGAATCTTAAACACATTTTCATAGTAACTTGTTTCCAAATCAACAGGCAATGCCTTCTTTATTTGAATTCCCAGTCTTCTTATATGCATCTCTTCCAAAACTCATTTGTCATTATATTTTATAGAGTGCCATTTTCTAAGTAATTTTATTACTTTCACTGCTAGATTCTTTTTAAAACAGTTATTAAGAAATTCACACTATGTCATCATTTGAACAATGACTCCTCCCTTTCTAAAAGAAAGTGTCTCCATTCATTTAACATATGAATTTTATTTAAATTTGCACAGAAAATAGGGAAATGTTTATTAAAATATAGTCTGTTAAATGTTGTCTCTCAAATTTGATCCACAAGTCATGGGAAGGATTAAACAAGATAGTTTATGACAATCTGGCATTTTACTAACATATGACACATCTGTAACTTTATTCCTGTAATTGTGATAAGAACTCTTATTTCTGCAAACAGTTTTATATAAAAAAAAGCAGCCTCTTTTTATATTAGATCTGAGAGCGGATCAATCAAAAGATGGCTATTACTGTTATGAGTTGGAAATAAGCTGGAATTTGTCATCCAATGTTTGATAAATATAAAAAGCTAAATAACTGCAATAAAAATGGAGATATTAAAATAGGAAATAATAATAAAATAATTTATAGTTTACCATAAAAAAGTAAATCGAAAAACAAAATGAAAGCTCAACTCATTTTCATTTCACCTTTCATCAAAGTTTTATTTAGGACTAAAAATGTACACAGTGAATAAAAGAGGAAACAAAAAAGACAGGATGTTATATATATTAAACATAAAATCATCAAAGGTTGATAAAATCCAGGCCGAAGAGCCACTCCTTCTACTTACAAAGGGAGGGCTGAAAGGACAGTATATACAGTCTCTAAGATCTTTAGCAGCTCTTAGGTTTGAATGTTATCAGCCTTTGATGATTTTTATATTTATACCATATATACTCGTGTAATGCGCAATTTTGTGTATCATGCAACTTCCAAATTTTCACTTATAAAAAATTATTTTATCTCATATCTTGTGTATCATGTGAGTTCCTTTTTTGAGAGACTGAATTATAATAGACTAACCTCTTTTCCTCTATCTCCTTATCCAATCTTCTAGTTAAATAAGTTAAAAAAGTAAAAGAGAATGATAAAAGTATTGTTAGTAATGCTACACTCACTGTGTAAATGTGTACAGCTATAAACAACTGAATGAGAAAGAGCTAAACATCTTATAAACATAAAAGATACATATTCACTGTTTGTATTCTATAATATGATACTAATATATGAACATTACATGCATTATTACTGGATACAGTTAAGTAATACATCAGTTTTATCAAAATCATGTTTATTTTAAATACAGCTGTACTTTATAGTTTGGTCAACAGCATAGCCAGGACCAGCAATACATACATTCATTTTATATCTAGAAAATAATATGAACCCCTTAAAGTTAGCTTCAAAATTAGTTTTTCAAAATTCACATAATACACAAGTATATATATACAGTATATTCTTATAGTTTTTAAAGGGTTTCTTCATTATGTGCTTTAGTAATTTCAACTATCTCTCTCTGAATTTGATTACCATATATACTAATATATCATGCAACATTTAAGGACCTAATTTTAAAGCTAATTTGACTACAGTAATTGGACAGTTTGGTCAACAGCATAGCCAGGTCCACCGTACATATGCTAATTTTATATCTCATGTATGATTCAACCCCTTAAAACTAGCTTCAAAATTAGCGCTTCAAAAGTTGCATTATACGCAAATATATATGGTATATATATTTCTGAGAAAATAGAAAAAAATTTTAATGACCGCAATATTAATATCTTCAGACCGAGAAATTGAGAGATGCCATAGAATACATGCCTTCTAACAGAACCTGACTATATATTCCCTTTTTTAAATTAAGAAAACTGATTTTAATGTGTGCTCTACAATTAGAATGAAGGAACTAATTACAACAAAATAAGGCTTAATTAGTCTATTTAATAGATTCCTCATTTAGACCTTTCATGGTCTAAAACAATTGGCATGTCCATTGAAATTTCTCAATAATAATATATACTTGCATATTATGCAACTTTTGAAGGCCTCATTTTGAAGCTAATTTAACTACAGTAAGTGGATATATAGCCAAGGCCAGCAGTATATATGATAATTTTATATCTCATGTATGATGCAACCCCCTTAAAATTAGCTTCAAAATTAGGTCTTTAAAACTTGCATGATATGCAAGTATATATGGCATATAACATCCTGTCTTTTGTGTGTTTTATTCACTCAATCCTCAACAAAGTTCTGATTAGAGAGGAATGAAAACTAACTTAAGCTTTGGTTTTGTCTTTTTTCTCTGTTTTGGTTTATGATAACAAATTTTGTTTTTTTTCATTCTCTCCATTTTTATTAAAATTATAAAAATTTTTACACTGAGTAAAATATTTGGAAACAAAAAGCCTTTTTTGATTTATACACAATCTTTAATCTTCATTTTTTTTTTCAGGCAAATTAATTTTAATCATTGTAACTGATTGATAATACAGCTTAAACAAAAAAAATGATAAGGAAGTTAAATATCCTATGATATACCTAACTCAATCTGAAATTTATAGGCAAGGGAGATAATTTCATTTGAGCATTTCACAATGAAAACAGTCCACAACTTGATGTACATGATTAAGTAAGTATTGCTACTTAAATATTTATCTGCAGTATTATGATTTGGTGTTCTACAATCCATTAATCTATGTTCTAGGCAATAGTTTAACAGATTTTACAAGCATAAAACATGCAAGCTGTAAGAAGACTTTGTTGCCAAGCTGTCTGTAATGCATACATACACAAAATATATTATTTCTTTGTCACAGAAATTCAAGTGGAATTGGTTGTAAAGATTCACCTTGAATTCCTCTGATAAACATGGGAATTTACTGAGTGATTTAACATCCAAATTCCTGAAGGAATTTAGAGAATTAGCTCTCCAAGACTTCATATAGCCTTCCAAAGAAATTGTAGACTTTTCTCTGATGCCACTGAATGTCGTCAAGGAAAGTTATCTTTGTTTTAGGGTTGGGAGTGGAGTCATACCAATCGGTTTAAAAAAAACTTTCATAAGGATATAAATTCTTTGAAATTTCCTCTCGCAGGCCTTCCTGTCTATTTTTTAATGTCTTATAAACAGAACTATTTCTGATACTCAAATGAGTTGACTGTTCACAATTAGGAGTGTCTCAAGCACTTTCTAACATAGCGGCACCTATTTCTTTTTTTGACCTTATGCAGAGTTGACCTTACAACTCAGGAAATTGATCTTCGGATACTCTACGAAGATGCTAGTAAGATTTTAGCATTATCAATAACTGGATAATGTCTAACAAATGCAATTCCTTTTAATTTATAATAAAAAAATTTGATAGGTCAAGTAAATGAGTTGAAAGAATTTCAATGACCTCCTGCAAATAACATAAAATTTCTTGAGGGCATCTGAAACAACAAGCTTTTGGGATATGTTCAGTGACTTTCTACTCACATTGTACATTGATCATCAAGAAGCACTATTTTCTCTCTCTCAGCCTTGCATACATGTCTTTCTTTGAGTGCAGTGGTTGGCAAAACAGTTTTGCAGGCTATTGTTAATGAATTTGATCCTCACTGGGTGCCCTACTCTTTTGTTAGACAATTTTTTTGAGCCTCACAAGAATGTCAGTCTTTCAGTTTTTGGTTGCTTTTAATAATGTTAATCTATTACAAATATATTGGTTTTCACTGTCAAAATAATGATTGATTTTCTAGAAGGTGATTGATTGAATAATACAGGAAATCACTTTGTACAGCTTGTATTGATTAAATTAAAAAAAGGCGACATTTATTTTTTTCCTCTCTCTTCCTCTTAAAGATAAGTCTGCCAAGTTTAACAATCTATAATTCAATGAATGTGCTTAGGTAACATATGTGTACAAACAGTCAAAAGTGTCACAGTTATTGTGAGGTGTGTCAGGGTGAGCAATGAAGGTGAGGAAACTTCAAACTTATAACCTTCCAAGTGCTCCAAATTACAATCTCCATGACCAGTGGTTATGAAAAGCAACATTAAACAGTGAAAAAATTGAAATCTAATTGCAATATTTGCTCATGACTGCTAGTTATTTTATATTTTTATTTTTTATGTAACTAAGTCATTTAGGAAGCCTATAAGATTTTACTAATAAAATTGACAGACTCTTTTGAAAGTTCTCTGTTCAACTGTTAAGAAACTCTAAAAATGTTTTTAAAATTTACAGGCTAAATATATTCAGCGGAGTTCTGAAGAAATCGATATTCAAAATGGTGATTTAAAACATATTTAAAGAAAGTGTTTTTTTTTTAATTCAGGGTTTCAACATTTAAGTTCCTCAATATTTCATCTTTAAAGCCTTAATTAAAACTAAATTGTTTCCCTCTTTAAAACCAACAACTGGAAATCAATTTAGGACTTAATCATTTACTCTTTAGGTTTTTATGGAAGGAATTTATTGGAAGAAGTAACATCGAATTCTTATTAAATTTTTAAAAAGGCAAACATTTATGATGTTTTGTGATGTCCTCAATTAAATTTTTATAGTGAAAATCAAAAAGTTAATACAGACTTACCATTAGCTTCAATCCTTAAGCCAGGACAGTGTTCAATTTTTATTATAGTTTTATATTACTGATAGATTATATTACTGGGACAGACCCCTTAAACCAGGATGTTTGGTAAACCAAATAATAGTAGTGTTTTTTTAAAACTGATTTCTGTTCCTGGAATCAAATTGGGAATAGGTTCAGACATGTATTCCTTGGAGATTTTCAGTTGGAAATAACCTGTGTCTCTGATATTAAATCTTTAAAAGAACTTTATGAACAGAAGAAATGGAGAAGGCCATTCTTTTTACTCTTGACCCTTCTGGAGATTTTCATTTTTGAATTATTCCTTCATGGAAATTATATATATATATATATATATATATATATATATATGTGTGTGTGTGTGTGTGTGTGTGTGTGTGTGTGTGTAATGTAATTTAAGCACTTGATTAATTATTGCATGTACTAGAGTCAAATACTCTGAGAAATGAGCATTTAGACTCTTCTTTATGCTAAATTGCTTGCAGTTTAAAACACTAGTAAATTTTTTCACCTTCTTTGTGAAGAGTGATACTATCTAGTCATCCATTTCGCATGATATTATCAACTGGTTTTCAGTGAAGAAGAGCATGAAAAGGAACACTTGTTCCTTTTTTTATTAATATTTCTCCTGTTGCTAGCTGTGTTTCACAAAAGCAATTTCTCACATTGACAGTCCACAAATTTAATTGTTGGAAAGCACACTTCTAAACATATGTTCAGCCAATTCATTTTTGACTGTAAAATAATTTATAGATTCTTTTCTCATAGTTTGTACCAGGAATTGAGTAGGTAACTTGTTACTACAGAAATACTTTTTAAAAAGTCCTTTCTCTTTAAGTGATGAACATGTTTTCAGATTTTATTTTGGAGAGTCGGCATTCCATCTTTTCAAATATATATATATATATATATATATATATATGTATGTATATATATATATGTATATATATATATGTATGTATGTGTGTGTGTGTGTGTGTATTTGGTTGATCATGTTTTTGTTTTGTTTGGGCAGTCTGTTGAATTCCATGCAAGGCGAACAAATAGCTACAAGATGCACATATAATTTCATACATGCCTTCCATTCTTAGTATAAAGCCAGACAATTACTGTAGACTACAGGGTTACAATTCTTTTAGGCAGGCCAGGAAAAGAAAAAATGGTCAATCAATCAAAAAAATTTGGGGAGTGGAAGGGCTAAGAAAGTTGGGTTGGGTAGGGATGGATAATTTTGGAAAGGAAGAGAAAAAGAAGCCACTGAAAAAAACTTCATAGAAAATTTTATATGAAGAAAGATTATGGGGTCATAAATTTAAAAAAAAAATTATAAAAGTCTGATTTAGATGCATATGTATATCTTTGTGAAGTTAGAAAATGTTTTCACTATCAAGAAAATAAAACAGTAGTTTAAAAATATTTTGTTGCATTGTTTTAAAGGCAGCAATAAATTTAGTTCATATATATATATATATATATATATAATGTGTATAATTAGTAATAAATGTATTCATTAAAATTTATCATAATCTACAGTTAGAACAATGATAAACATATCCTTGATAAGAATGATCCTAAAATGAATTTGATGATTTTTTAAAAATTCTTTATAAACATAAAGCAAAAAAAACTTAGTTTTTGTCTTTTTGGGTTCTATTAAGCTACACTTTTAAATCAATGATGAAAAAGCAAAATAATGAAAAAGATGCATTCTTTTGCATTTTTTTTCAAATCTTTTAGTGAAAAATCTCTGTTTATGTGTCCAGCTTTGTGCTTTAATTATATGACTGGAAGATATTGCATTTGTTTATTCAATATTTAGGAGAACAATAGAAAAGATATTTTCCGAGTTGGTATTTAAGGGAAATAACTGTTTAATGAATTTTTGTTGATTTAAAGAATATTGTTGACACTATGATAAAATCTAAAATAAAAATGTAGTTGATGCTTAAAACTATTAAAAATTGATTTTAAATGAACTGGAAGAAATTTTTATTTTCAAAATCAAACAATTTATCATTATTCTAAAATTTAAAAATATGTATCCAAAAGATTTTGATATTTGTTACATTTTCCAATAAATTATTTTCTATTCAAAGACACTCAAAATACACTTGCATTAATCTTAATTTGACTGACTTTATCATTGTCAATATCCACAGATTACAAACAGTCAAACAATTAATCCCATCAAATCCATCCCCACAGACAAAAAAGAAAAAAAACAGTTCCAAGATTTCACTGATAAGTAAATTTAGGAACAAAAGATTACTTTTAGCACAGCTATATATTTACTTTCAAGAAGTGAACTTATAAAACTATCATAGCAGAAACTTATTTTTACATATAATAATGCACTAATGTCAGAAACAATGTGATCATAATCTTATGATTCTGAATGAAATTTTAAAAAAATAA
>CAHIKZ030001802.1:125000-200000 GCA_903632075.3 Acanthosepion pharaonis | reverse complement strand
TTTCTATATTTTAAATGCACAATTTATTGGAGTTTTGCTTTTACCTATTTTCTAAAATGAGATCTAAAGATTTATTCTGCATATAAGTCTTATATAAAAGTTTTAGAAAGCTAATGTTTTGAAAAAAAAAAAAGGGAAAATGATCTTTTGTGATATATTTTGAAAATTAATGGCTGTAATGATTTTAGACAAATGATAGAGTGAAGCTCGATAGCATTTTCATCAACTGAGATCAAGAGGACAAATTTAGCCTTCTGTCTAGACCTCAGTTTCAACAAAAGGTGGCAGAGGCTGAATCCTTTTCCACCAGCACTGTCGATGATTTTAGTTTATAGCAAAAACTTTATAAATTATAATTTAATTCAAATGCAACATTACACAAAATTTGTAAGTTCCTGATGTGTTGCCTTTTAGGTTTTAAGTTTTATTTATGTCAAGAAGATGTTTGCATAATTATCATGGATGTGGAAAATGAAATCACATGTGTTGAAATTCCAGCTTAGGTTGTTCAAACTATACTTCTCATCTTTGGTTGCTATAGACAGGACCGGTGTCTATTACCCTTGAGCCCCCCTGTGACTGGGAGGAGCCTGATTGCTGTTTCCATGAAGGGCATTGTCACTTTTGCTATCTTATCAACATTTGCTTTTTTTTACCTACATTTACATATGTTGCAAATTAAAATTAAGCCCAACTGACAAAGGATGAAAAATGTTTGCAGATTTTGATATTATTCTGTGGTTTTTTCTTTTTGTTCAAATCCGTGAATTTGTTTTGCTAATGCTAAGTCTCAAATAAACACTATATAAAATTCACTATTTTTTATGTTGAATGTTGAAGTGTGGGGAGTACAGCCACACTTGTAAAGGCATGGTCAACCAGGGAGGTGTTCATCCAACAGGAGGCAAAGGACCTGGATTTATCTTTGGAAAACCCCTTTCATTTTTTTAACAATAATGTTTCCCCTGTATAAGGCCCAAGAGCCACTTGAGGTAGAGGGTTACAGAGTAAGATTCACAGTTTATTCAAGACTTAGCACAGTTTATGGGCATATGTGTTAAAATTTTTTGACTTTTCAACAAAAAAATCTCAAGTTGATGTGAAAAATTGCCACAAGATATTATTGATTGATTTATGATTAAATGATCTTTTACAACATGTCTCTAATTTGTATTTAGATTATATTTATATTATATTTATTTTCAATTTTTCAAGTTGAATTGTTCATCTATATTGCATGTGATCCATTATTGTACATAATTAGGTTATAATAAAATTTTTCTTTTATATGAATACTACCTTATGAAAATTGAGATGTAGTAGAGTCATAGATTCGTTGTGGGGAGCATGAGACCCTTGCACTGACCCTGGCTATAGATGTTAATACAGACATATTTCAGTGAAGTACACTTTGGCTATATTCAATAATGATATCTATAACAATCAAAAGTGAGAATAATAGCCTAAATAAATCAAAGTATATTGACAATTATTCATCTCAACACCAAACATAATTATCAAGAAAAAGTACTTGGCCATAATTTTGTGTCTATAATGTCAATAACAACTAAACATTCACTTTGCATGGATGCCCTTAGGAAAGTTTCTTCTTTCCCTAGTTACAGGTAAAGTAACAGGGTAGATTTATCCCTTTAGATTTAGTAAAACTAACCTGAAGGGAGATAGGTTTCATCAGACTATATTTCCCTAGATACACTTATTGCTAGCATGGCTGCAGTACAGATAGACCTTGTCACACATGTACACTAAGTTATAACTTTGTTGCTTGCTTCCATTGTTTATAGCAGGAAAGTGTGTAGAGTGTGGTCATCTCACCATACCACAGAGGTTCTATCAATGGCTATGGATTGTGCAGCAATTTTTGCCCAAGCACAACATTCCCCAAGTGTGATAACCACCATATTCAGCAGATTAAACTCCTTGCAACATTTTTCTCATCAAAAATCAAATCCCACTTGAAAGGAACAAGATTTCAAGATGTTGAGATGATCCAATGATATAAATATATATATGTATACACACACAAATATATATATATATATATATATGTGTGTGTGTGTGTGTGTACATACATACATACATACATACATACATACATACATACATACACTATTTTCTGTTTATACATTATTTTTATAGATACAAACATTTAAGTAAATGCTCTGTTTATAATAAACTGTATTAACAACATTTACCAGCCTGAATGTCCAAGAAATTTCATAGAAGATGTGTACTTGGACACACATTTAAATTTTTCTATCTCTAAAAATCACATAAACAGAAAATATATTAAAATAATTGTCAGACTTAGTCCATTTCATAATACATACACACACACACACATACATACATACATATATATATATATATATATATATATATATATATATATATATATATATATATATATATATATATATGTGTGTGTATGTGTGTGTGTGTGTGTAACTTCACAAAGTTCTGTGGTAATTAGCTGCTGTTCTTGGGGTTTAATTATGTTTTGGTACAGTGTCTCAGTCTCAGTTTTTTTTAATGTAATCCATTATATTTATATAATAACTTTGCAAAATATCAATAATATTCCATATT
The DNA here is from genome assembly GCA_903632075.3 of Acanthosepion pharaonis. Classification (NCBI taxonomy): domain Eukaryota; kingdom Metazoa; phylum Mollusca; class Cephalopoda; order Sepiida; family Sepiidae; genus Acanthosepion; species Acanthosepion pharaonis. The sequence goes on along the minus strand of CAHIKZ030001802.1, from coordinate 197,390 downwards.
TTGTTCAGGCAATTGAACTCCTCTTTCATGTTTTTGTATTACAAAACTTGTGTGTAAAATTTTAGAAGCAAAATTCCGCTGCTTATAAAACTGATTCTACTTTTAAAGTAATCATTTCAGCCCTGTACTTATCAACTCGAGTTTAAAGTTAGCCACTCCTCAAGCAATATTTAAAGTTTTATCTCAGGCTTTACATTTCTATAGCAACCTCTGCTTTTATTCTTTGTGTATATTTGTACCTATTCTAAGTTTTATCACACCCCTAACAGAAATTATTCTAATCTAAATTTGTTTCTATTCAAATTTAACTTCCTAATTCTTTAAAATCTTAAATTTGTTTTATCTGTAATAAGTCGAATAAGATAGAATAGTTGAAACTACTCTATCTTATCTGACTGAAATGACTGCGACCCTATCAATTTTACTTGCAATTCTAAGTTCCACTTAGACATAATTACAGCTTTGTAATGGAATATCCACATAAATGAACATTTTATATCTTGTTTTAAGCTTTAGCTGTGAAAGACTTAGGTGAGGTCAAAAATGAAAGGATAATGAGTAACTGGAAAGTGCTAGAAGTTCTAATGAAAATTACTAGAAAGAAAAAGAATTTTTTTAAATTACAAGGATGAAGTGGAGGGGACATAAAACCCACCGACCATGAACAGGAAGCAAATATAGAAAGGAATAGAATGTCATATTTTCAAAACCATTCATTCAATATATATATATATATATATATATATATATATATAAACTGGATTAATTCAGATTTCACATCATCATCATCATAAGAAGAAGATGAGAGGGTTAGAGCAGGGTAGACATGGAAAACAAAAGTCAAAAAAAAAACAGAGGAGGACTATAATAAGTTCAAGAGGGGAGATAGAAGGAGAGAGAGACAGTAATGTCCTGAAGATGGCAAGAATGTAGAACCTGAAAAAACAGTATCAAATACACACAGGATCTCTGAAAAGTCTTTCATTCAGGCAGACAGGCAGACAGACAAACAAACAGACAATACATACAGAAGTCAAATTGTATACAAACAAAAATGCCTGAAAAAACCACTTGATTCACTTGTGAGTTTTCCGAGATAAATTTACACAAAAAGTAAAAGAAAAAAAAATGGTTAGAAGTTTCAACAAAAAAAGATAAAAACAAAAGAAAAAGATTTAGAGCATGAAGGAAAGAAAGACTGAAGTACAAAGAAAAGATTTTAAGTAGTGGCAAAAGGGTTTAGGATTGGGAAGGGCAAAAAAAAAATTTAATTTTATAAAAAAAAATAAAGGAAAACATGTCAGCCTTGTGCTGCAGCTATCTGATTGCAATAGGCCATTTTATTTGGTTGAATTTATTTGGGTTTTATTTAATTTTTTTAAAAATTTACATACAAGAAAATTATGTGGTTCTTGCACATGCCTGGTACCAAGATATCAAATTTTCTTTTTTGAATATTATCCTATTCACTCATTTTAAAAATTTAAAATTTCTCCTTTTGATTCAGTTTACAATACTTTACTAAAAATGAAAGCAAATCTATTCTTTCTTCTTCTTTTTATGTGCCATGTCCTTTCAGGACGTAGGCGATCATGGCCCTCCACCTCCTCCTATTCCTTGCAGCTCTCAACAAGTTCCTTCCCTATGCTTCCTCCCCAAGATCACGTTCTGTCATCGACCTACTCAAGCTCATCAGCTATGTCACGTGCTGCTTTCCCTTATCTCTCTCTCTCCCTCTATTCGACCCGTGAGTATCAGATTCTCCAGGCCCTCCTTCCTCATTATGTGTCCCAGAAACTTTATCTGCCTCTTTCTGATCTTAAGTATAAGTCTTCACTATATTGATTACCTCATTTATAAACATCTGATCCATTAAAAGAACATTTTCTCTCTCAGCAGCAATCACAATTTTTAAAACAATATTTTTGTCCATTACAATGATTATATTCATGACCTAGCTTGTGTTTTTGACCACACTTTCTCTTTCTCATCCTCTCTCACAAACGCACATTATATATTGCATAGGGTAGGTAAGAGGTTGAGACAAAACAAGATTGATTAATAATAGAATTTTATCGCAAATGTTCTGACAACTCCCCAAGAAAAATCATTGTTTTTAAGAATATATTTATCTGGGAGTAAAAAATACTACCTATTTTTTTATATATAGTGACTTTGAAGAACATCTTTTTTTTAATCATTTCACCACAAGCAAGTCCACTAAGATGCAAGGGGTTACTGGATTTTAGAGAATACAAGAAAAAAACACTATTAAGAAGAAAGAACAAGAAAAGAACAAGAATTAAGAAGACAGAAGATAACTGACATTGCATTTAAATTTTTGAAGATCAAATTTAAGTGGGAAGCGAAAAAATGGAAGAAAGTTACGCAAACATGAAGTGCAGTAGAATAAACTATTAGCATAGAAGTTAGGGTTACATCAAGCAATTTCAATTATAAAATGATGAGACCCTGCTGCCAATCTAGTACTGCACTTAAATTCATAAAGTCTAGGTGCCATAGAGGAAAGCACATCAGAACAATTACCATGAAATTATTTATATAAAAGGCACAGGAAAGCTAGGTTACAGCAGTGGGAAAGTGACTGAAGCCAAGATGCCAGGTTAGGACCAATAATATTACAGATTCTTCTTTGGATTTTATCAAGAATCTTTAAATATATAACAGGAGCACCAAATGTAGATTTATAAATATGTAAGATAGATTCTAGTAAGAAAAATTGTCTAGCATGACACAGGGAACCAACTTCCCTTACAGTAGACTTAGATATTGATTCAATATAATCTTTCCATTTTATGTCATCAGAGAACGTTAGTCTGAGAAGGTGCAATGAGTCACTCTCCTGCAGGTTAGCATCAACCGTGCTGATGGAAGGTAAAAAGGATTCTCTCAGATGTTTTGTTTTGGAAGAATTAAAATTTGGAAAGCCATTACTTATAGTTAAGGTGATTTTCTAAGCATAGCTTCTAAGCAAGGCCGAAAGTGTTGAGCACCCAGTGAGGATCGAACTCACTACTCAGGTGTAATTGATGTAAGAAAACAAGCTTGCTAACCATAATATCATGTTGAAGTGCCCTATTCCTTATAGTTAAGATATGATGAAATAAAAAAAATAGACATCCTTATAAGGTTACAGAATATGTTAGACATGTGAGGTTGGTTGACAGATAGAATGACTGACAAGGGCTAGAAAAAACAAAGATGAGAAAACTGGTTTGAAAAATAAAATCAATGCAGAAAATTCTGGATCTTTTTTTTTTATTTGTATGCAAATTTATGACAAATGCTGAAATGTCTGACTCAATTCCCAAAATCAATATTCTGATGGTTGATCATTAAATTATTGGTTTTGGGATATGACTTTGGTCAAGAACTTTTCAGCAGCTGATTGTATATTCAAAGAATGATAGAAATAACATAATGATTATATTTTCAAATATATATTTTGAAATGGCATTTATTCTTTATCTATCTCATTATAAATGTTAGCGCATAAATATATATATTTATGTTATCACTTTAAATGTTATTTTCAGTAAGTACCCATATTTAAGTAGACACTCCTTTAATTTATTAAATAGTATATTTATTTATTTTTATCTTCCGGCCTGAATATTCTAGAAATCATATAAAAAAAGAAAATATGAGTGCTCTGTATATTCATTAAATCACTCAAACAGTAGACGAATAGGGCATCTATTTCAAATAAGAATTGTTCGCTATAATTACATTTGAAGCAATTAAAAATTGAATTAAAATATACAATATCAATTCTCTTTCTCTCTCTCTCTCTCTCTATATATATATATATATATATATATATATATATATATATATATATATATATATATATATAGTTTTAAGATGTGCTATATTTATTGGGGAAGTGCTGAACATCAGGGATAGACCATATATAAATATAAAAGTGGACACTGAATTTCATGCTTGGACATAGTCCTCAGGCCATCTCTTTCTATCTCTGATGCATTCTTGGCCTCTTCCCCTTCCCAAAATCTGACCAAATATCATCATTTTGGTGGGTGTGAGTTTTTTGATCAGAATTTTTCAGCAGACCTTCCACTCCTTTTCAAAAGACGTGTGAAGAATGTGAGCCAATGGATGATAAGGGAACATATCTACTCCTATTGATAAAAAAAAAAAAAATTTTAGAGATTACACAGGGATATTAGTCATTTAGAGTTGAAGTTGACTTTAAAAGGAACCAGAAACCCAATCTTAAACAGGAAAAAAGGGATAAACCTCTACTCCTGTTCAAATGACTGGGGAGGTGTATGAACTGGACGATAGGGGAAACTATTTAATCCTATTTATATTTGTGCAATTTCTTTGGATATGAATAAATATGACTTTAGCTCAATGATGTGTGTATGCTTGTGTGAGTGCATTTCCTATTCAATATATTCTTTTGAGTTTTAAAATATAAAGATTAGATCAAAAGCACATAATATCACAATTATTAAACAAGTCTTTCTTTCTATTTGATCTCCTCTTTTCATTTCCTTCCCATCTCTTCTCCAATTAATATATCACATCTTTTATGGGGGGAAATATATATATATATATATATATATATATATGTAAAAGCAATTTCTAAAGAATTAATAGGCTTTATTTTTTTAATCCAACATATTTCTATTATGTCAAATGTAATTTTTAGTGGATTCTCTTATTTTGTCTAATGGCCTTTGAAATAAATACTGTTTGAAATAAACGAAACATCTACTCAAATATGGGTATCCACTAAAAATAATCTTTGAAGTAATATATATATATATATATATATATATATATATATATATATTATGTCAAGTGGGTTCTGCCTCCCAGCCAGGTTTAGCCCCCAGCACCCCATGTCACATTTGCAACAGATTTTTCGGGGTGAAGATTGGACTTGTCATCTTTGTCTAGGTGCCATAATGGAGAGTGCATCAGAACAATTACCATGAAACTATTTATTTAAAAGGCACAGAGAAGCTAGGTTACAGCAGTGGAAAAGTGACTGAAGCCAAGATGCCTGATTAGGACCAATAACATTTCAGATTCTTTGAATTTTATCAAGAATCTCTAAACATATAGCAGGAGCATCAGACTAGATGCGGCAGTAGTATTTAAAGAAGGGATGAATGGTGGACTACACAACCTGCTGGAGAGTTGTCTTATATTATTGCAAAATGATAGTCAAGGAATGTTTTTCATTTTCAAGTTAAATTTTCTACTTTACATAAGAGAATTTAAACAATTAATGGATTTTAATCTGACAATATTTTTATTATGATAAACATTATTTTAGTGGACATATGTCTGAGTTAAGAAGAGACTTGAAGCAACGGAAATATGGTTCTACAGAAGGATGCTGAGAATACTATGGACGGAACATGTGAGCAATGACAAAGTTTTAGAGAGAATGGAAACAAAAAGGACACTTATGCTTAACATCAGGAAGAGACAGTTGAATATTTAGGGTGCATAATGAAGAAAGAGGGTTTAGAAATTTTTATACTCACAGGACAGATTGAGGGAAAGTGGAAAGCAGTGCATATTTGATTAGCTTAAGTAAATGGATTGCAGAACAGTGTCTAGGAGAAATAACGTAAAAGACAAAATTTATTAAGAGCTTCAAAGAACAGGAAATTGCAGAGAGTCATGATCACCTACATCCTGGGGGGGGGGAGAAGAAGAAGAAGGCGGCGGCTATGCTGGTGGACATTAATTTCATTGTTTGAAGGTGGCAGGAAAGAAAAAAATGAAAGAGAGTTTCACGGGCAAAAAGTACAAGAAAAAGAACTATTAGAATAGAACTTATGGTTACATCTATCTATTTCCACAGTAAAATGATGCCAATCAAATTCATGTAGTTGAGGTACCAAGGAGAAAAGCTCATTAGAATGATTGCTATAAAAATATTTATAAAGACAGGGAAGCTATATCACTGCAGTGGGAAATCATCTGAAGTCGAGATGCTAAGTCAGGACCAATAACATTACAGACCCATCTATGGATTTTGTCATGAATCTCTAAAAATATTACAGGAGATCTATAACAGGTATGATAGCAATATTCTCTCTCTTCCCTTAGGCTTTCCGTCATTGCTGACGATGATGCTGTCCATTTATCTCTGTCTGTCTTCTGTTGGCTGCCAAATAAGATAGCAGCCTGATCTGTGAATGACAAGTTCCTGAGCACAGGTGGCAGGGAAACATGCCCAGTGCGGAGTTGGCAGGCTGCAGATGATGCTGGCATCAACTCCCTCGAGCACTCTTCATCTCTCCTCCTTGAAGTGTGCCACTCACTCTGGCGACACAGAGAGATCGTCAGCCAATCTGATTCCTTGCGAGGTTCTCCAATTGTGTTGAGTCAATATTGCAGGAGACAAGACAAGAGCATGCAATATTCAATGCATGGATGAACTACAAATTTATAAATGTGCAAGATACATTCTGTGAGAACTGCATAACACAGTGAACCAAACTTCCTATCAGCAGATCTTGCAATTGATTCAGTATCATCACTCCACTTCATGGCAGTGGAAATTGTGAGACCAAGAAGATGCAAAGAGTTGCTCTCCTGGTGGTTAGCATCAGCCATACTGATGAAAGGTACAAATGGTTCTCTATGTTGATTAAAGGACAGCTGTTTCATTTTGGAGGCGTTAAAAATTAATGGAAGATGGTGATAACAAAATTATCTTTGAAAGTAGCAGTATTTTTTTTTACAGTGAGGTTCACCCTGTACAAAGTCTGAGAGCCACTCAAGGTAGAGGGTTACGATATAAGGGGCACAGTTTATGGAGATATGTCAAAAAGGTAATTGTTAACCCTAGACTTGAACAGGTTAAGATTCTAGTGATCATGAAAACATCCTCTTGGTAGTTGGTTCCACAGAGCAGTGGTTTGTGAGAAGAAGCTGTTTGAGTAGAGCTTGGTTCTCACCAATGGAATATGGAGGGAATGAGGGTGGGTCACTACAATGTCCATAGCATGGTGTGTCCTACTTGTGAAGATTAGAACTGGTGGAACTAAAGAATGTAGTTCATCTGAGCAGTAAGAGACTTGCGACATTTTGTCTGTGAGGGAGGGGTCACAGGGTGGAATATAATATGATGAACAAATCATGTTTGAATTTGTTCATAATTTGATCATATGAATAAGAGAGATAGGCAGGAGATAGGGGGAGACAGGTTGGGAATATGAGAGACAACAAAGAAATGCAAAAATGGAAGGAGAGAATAGAGAGGACCATTTTTAGAAAATTTTTCTCATTGAATTTAGGGGTGCCATTTTTCCTTGATCACAGACAGAATTACAAATCTGAAACAGAACCTGTTTTTTTTATGTAAATTTCAATAACGAATAAAAAAATTAATCATTTGCAATTCTTTCAAATTGTTTTTATTCATGCTTTCAAAATTTAATAACTCTGTCTCTGCAATTTTGTCATTAAAAACTTATTATGCTTTCATAAAGGAATATACTTATATTTTTAAAATTTGTTTTCACAAATATTAATCATGTTTTTCATGACATGAAAAAAATAAGAATGAAAGTTTTTACAATCATAGTTTAATGCTAAAGTAGACATTAGAGGATAGATAAATCAGGTAACAATTCTTGATGTTCAAATGAAAGCAAGAAAACATTGGGATTTACAAATGGTGAAAATGTAATTAAGGAAAATTTGAAATAGGAAAATCAGACCCACTGTGTATTACTATAAAAATAATTTATGGAAAGAATGGAGATAAATCTGTTAAAATACTGTTTGTTTATTCAGCAAGAGGTGTACAGACAGTTGGTGATTCTAAAAGATCATGACAAAAAAATGGGAAAGACTAAAAACAGACACAACAGAGGGAGAAATAGAGATGATCTTGTTATAAAGAATAAATGTGAATGGAGTACTGGTCTAAAAGATTGTGCACGACTTCGGACATTACAGGTGCCAGTGGCTACCATAAAGTAAGACAGAGAACTAAATAAAGAAATCCTGATCTTGTCAGGTTTCTTTGTGGCCAGTCAGGAGTTTCTGAGATCTTTTCTCATTTATATCAATGGATAAATAAAGAAGAGCTTATAGTTTGCTTTGAAAGCGAACAGAAATTTCTTTCACATCACAAAGGCACAAGCAGATGGAAAAAAAAAATCTGTTGCATTGAGGTAAACATAGTTTCTCATTGTTTTTTTACTTCTTTATTCATTCTCTCTGCATTGTGCATGGGAATAGCTATGAAGAATTGTTTGATAGTTTGTCACATGGCTGGAATGATGCATATACATTGAAAATAAGGACAAATGCGAAAGAAGAGATGGAATGATAAGACCTGATTCATCTGCCATGAATTCTGCAGAAAACACTGTAATAACATTTCTCCACTGATATCTTGTCCATTTATTTCCAAACATTTACAAAAATTATATTTCTAATTATTTACATTCTTGCTAAAATCTTCATCTTGATTGTTATTATCACAACATTCAAAAATGTCAATTTAACCTATTTAGTATATATTGATTCATTTTTATGTCAATTAAGCAGATCTATGCCTCTTGTCTGTTAATATATATAATTAGATGACTGAACACTCCCATTATTTACATTCAAACTCATGTCAGTATCACAATGTATCAATCATGGCCCAGTCTTCTTCAAGTGACTGTCAATTCGGCTAACCTTGAGGGAATTTCAAGCTGAACCCTTTATTTAATCTATGGGAGTAGATTGTCCTAGTTCCACTGTCTCTAGATTTCTCATCTGGTTCTAACCTTCAGGGAATTTCAAGCTGAACCCTTTATTTAATCTGTGGGGGTAGATTGTTCTCATTCCACTGTCTTTGGATATCTCATCTGGTTCTAATCTTCAGGGAATTTCAAGTTGAGCCCTTTATTTAATCTATGGGAAGAGATTGGATATCTCTGGATATCTCATTTGGTTCTGTCTTTTAGTACACCTTAGCTATTGCTCCTTTTGCTTCCAGCTCACATCTATTATGTCAACAAATTCACAAACTGACACTTTAATAAATTATGCTATTGTCCTGTGAAATAATTAATGAAATGTATAAAAGGAAGACCTAAGCAGATCTATTTTCATAGCACTGCATAAGAAACCAGGTGAAAACGAATGCAACTTCCACTGATAAATAAGCCTAATGAGCCATATAACAAAACTCATCATCCGAATTCTGATGAATAAAGCGCACAGCAGAATCTGGCCAGAGATAGGGCAAGAACAGTGTGTATTCATCAAAGACACTGGGACAATGAATGTGATATTTATTCTTAGAATGTTATCAGAAAGAGAAATACAAATGCAAAAGGATGTGTACCTGTGATTTATAGACTACGCAAAGGTCTTCGACAAAGTACACAACAAAGAACTGTTAGACCTGCTCAGCAACTTTGACATATGTGGAAAGGACATTAGAATAATCAAGAAATTATACTGCATAGGGACAGAAAATGAGTTCAGCAGATATACAAAAATAGAAAGCGATGTAAGACAAGGTTGTGTCTTTTCACCGGATTAATTCAACCTACACAGTGAGGTAATTCTGAAAGAACTAAAAATCCTACCAAGATTCATCATTGGTGGTCACAATCTTAACTATATAAGATATTCAAATGACATAGTTCTGATAGCAGACACAGAAAGGAAACTACAAAACCTACTACAGAAGATAACACAGGAAAGTGAGAAGAAAGGACTAAGCATAAACTACAAGAAGACAGAAAGCATGGTCATCAGTAAAAAGATGAACCCAAAATGCAAATTTCAGGTCAGGAATACTAAAATCAAGCTGGTACAGAAATTTACATATCTGGAAAGTGTTCTAACAGAAAATGGAAAGTGCAACTGATATCTGAAGACATATTGGGATAGCCAAAGACACATTCTAAAAGCTAAGCAAACTATTAAGAGACAGGAAAATTTTGTTGGAAACAAAGAAAAGAGTACTGAACTGTTACTCCTGTATCTGTCCCCCAGTATGGCAGCAAATGCTGGACAATCTCCCTAAAGATAAAGGAGAGACTTGAAGCAACAAAAATGTGGCTCTACAGAAGGGTGCCTGTGGATACTATGGGTCAAACATGTAAGCATCAACAAGGTTTTGGAGAGAATGGAAACAAAAAGTAAACCTATACTTAACATCAGGAAAATGCAGTTGAAATTTGGGGGGCACAGAATGAGGAAGGAGGGCTTGGAAATTCTGATACTCATAGGATGATAGCAAGAAAGAAGGACAGGGGAAAGCAACACAGAGTTTGGGAGAAATAACAAAAGACAAAATTTATTAAGATCTACAAAGAACAGGATGATGTGGAAGGCCATGAGCACCTATGTGCTTAAGGGACACAGCACATAAAAGAAGAATTGTCCTGTGAGACAATCCTGAATCTACAATATGGAGTCTTAAACATAAATTTCTTATTGCCTGTATGCTACTGCTACTGCTGAAGCCTTGCTGTGAAGCCTGACTCTCTCTGTTATTGTTTCTCTTTCTTTATTAATGGTTCCCATATGGCATTTAATTCTAATTTCTTAACCATAATTTGTAATTTTATTTCATATTCAACAAGTAATCTTGCTCTTTTATCCTTATATTTCAACTGATGCTTTCTTCCATCTTTCAAATGTTGTCTGAAATTCTAAAATGAGTGATGGGCCTTATTTTAGGATTATTTGGATTATTATCCTCATCTTTTCAAAGAGAGGATCAAATGCTACATATAAATGCTGAGCTTAAAAAAAGCATGTTGAAACTCAGCTCAGAACCATATTTGGTTCTTTTCATGTATATCTCTTAATCTTTCATACCTTACATCTACTTTAGTCTGTTTATATCTCATATGTTGATATTGCTCTCAGTCCGTTCATATATGACATTCACTGAATTTATCTTTGCCTATTACAGCCTATTTCTATCCATCTAGCTCAGTCTGTTTATATCTATCTCAGATTGTCAATGACTCTTGCTCTGTCTATTTCCATCTATTCATCATATTTCTTCATATCTATCTGGATCTGTCAGTATATCAGTATCTATCTGGATCACTCAGTATCTATCTGTTTATCTGTCTATCAGTATATCAGTATCTACCTATCTGGATCTGTCAGCATATTAGTATCTATCTAGCTATTTATCTAGATCTGTCAGTTCATCATTATTTATCTATCTGGATCTGTCAGTATATTATCTACCTATCCAAATCTGTCAGCATATCAGTATCTATCTATCTAGATCTGTCAGTATATCAGTATCTATCTATCTAGATCTGTCAGTATATCAGTATCTATCTATCTATCTATCTATCTATCTATCTATCTATCTATCTATCTATCTATCTATCTAGATCTGTCAGTATATCAGTATCTATCTATCTATCTATCTATCTGGATCTGTCAGCATATTAGTAGCTATCTATTGTTGTTTTTTATTTATTTATCTACTTAGATAGCTACCCATCTTGGAAATGAGGGCATATCAGCAAGTATTGTCTTACATAGTTATTAGCTGAATTTTGATCTGAAACTTTCAATATATAATGTTCAATTTATATGATTAAAGGAGAAGTATTGGGTTAAGTGCATTAATAAAAAAAGAAATTATATTGAAAAATAAATATTTGCAGTGTAAAATAAAATCTTTTTCATCATTAATTTACAAACTTACCTACTTGTATTTGTGTGTGTGTGTGTGTATACATGCAGAGAGAGAGAGAGAGAGAGATAACCTCTACCTTTGTAAATATGTTTCATTCACAACAAAGAATAGCATTTTATAAACTTGTTCTCAAATCATTTTCATTTGCATTCATTGATGAATATATTTTTTGCTTGCATGAGTTACTGGGTAAGCATAGCTATAGATGGATGTCTATAAAACCAGATTTATAACAATGAAAAAAGTCTTTCCTCTTATTTATTGATACCATTGTTATTTACTATCTTTGACTTCTCTAACTGATTTCACCAAATCCTTCCATGTCATCTTTTCTTCCTTCCCTGTTCACAAGATCTACCAAATTCTTCTTACCTGCCTGCATTTTCAAATCTACTCCCAATAAAAGACGTAGACCTTGCTTCCTTGTTTTATGACACTTTCTTTACTTAATCGAGAAAGCTTTACAAATTTTGATTGTTTCTATAGCTGACTGGATTGTAGGTATTTTGTCTCTGCTCCTGAGTTAAACCTATTGCATTCAATAAATCACATGTCAGTAAAAATAAAACCAAATGAGATCTTTTGATCCCAATTCATCACAATAAAAAATAACAACTATGTTTTATTGGGAAAACTCCACAATGATGAGATTGTTTGCTTTTGGGTTCCTACACCAAGCAAAGTTAATACTTATTACATCTTTTGCTTAGGGACCATTCATAAAAAAAGTGATCAGAATTACATGTTTGCTTCCCTTATGCGGTGATCTTCAAAAACAATTGGAGAGTATAAATATGAATTTTCAGGGCATTGGACGAGCAAAAGATGCCTTCCAAAAGATACATAAAGTGTAAAGAAATAGGAAAATTCTGTTAGAAACAAAGAAAAGAGTACTGAAGCATTATGTCATATTGGTCCTCCTATATGACACTGAATACTGAACAATCTCCACACAGATGAAGAAGAGACTTGAAACAACTGAAATGTGGTTCTACTGAAAGAGGCCGAGAATACCATGGATTGAGCATGTGAACAACAAGGAAGTTTTATAGAAAATGGAAACAAAAAGGACATTTATATTTAGAATCAGAAACAGAAAGTTGAAACTTCTAGGGCACATAATGAGGAAAGAAGGCTTAGAAAATTTGATACTCACAGGACATATTGAAGGCAAGAGGGACAGGGGAAAGCAGTGTATAACCTACCTAATGTGCTTGAGTAACTGGTTGACAGAAAAGGGATTAGGAAAGATAGAAAGAAGACAAACTTTACTAAGAGCTTCAAAGAAGAGGAAATTGAGGAGACCTATAATCGGACACATCATAAAGGGACACATAAAAGAATAAGAATGGGTATAATGTAGTAAAATTAAGTCCAAGAGAGATTTTCTAGTTTATAAAATTTGCGTCAAGATCAGTAAATTATTATTTCAAGAGCCCTATAATTAGTGCCTTAATATTTAAAGGGCCCTATAATTAATGACTTAACTTTAACTTTGATTAAATGTTATATGACCATCTAAGCATTAATGGCATTCCAAATTTCCAGAAACTGGTTCTATAAAGGCAGGTCATCTTTAGGAATCTCTTCTACTTTTCTTTTCAATCTGAGAATGGAAACAAATCACTTTATAGTATCAAAAAGAATTAAACCATTTTGATAATTCAATAGAAAACATTTCTTTATTAAGATATTTCTGGATTGAAATTCTGTTCTCATCATATTTCTGTTCAGAAGTATGATGCTTTTTGACTCTAGTGTCATCAGCTGTGTTATGATTTCTTAGCCACATTTTGAACTGAATCGCTGCAGTCTCAAAGATCCAATGGAAGACATAACAAATTTATGACTAGAAGATTTGCTATAATTTAATTTCAAGATGATTTCCTTTGCCTGAATAAATTATGTTCATCCCAGAAAACCTTCTTTCAGCCTCTGCAGAACTTAGTGCAATGGTATTAATTATATTTTTAGCTCTTTGGATAGTTTTGGGTACATACTTATGGTAATTTCTCATTACATTTTCAACATAATCATGGAATATTCAAGAAGTCTTATTAAAAAAAATAAGAATTCTCTGGCAGGATCCATACCTGTGACCCTCTGGGAAGATGAAACTTTTGTTAGATCTGACATAACTTTAGAAAATTACTTTGTTTATGTTTGGATACAAAACTGAGCAAATATGACAATTTCGAGGAATCTATGACAAGAAAGATTTTGCTTAAAGGCACTATTCGTACCTTGCTTAATTGACAAAGCTTCTTCATGGCTGAGTTGGTTAAGGCATGTCAGATCTAACAATGTTTTCCCTCTACCCAGAGGGACACAGGTTCAAATCCTGCTGGAGTGTTTATATTATTCTTTAATAAGATTTCTTGAACATTCAGACTGGTAAATGAAAATAAATAAATATACTATTTAATAAATAAATGGAGTGCCGAAATCCAAGGAATGGTCTGTAATGTTATCGGTCTTGAGCTGGCATCTTGACTCCAGTCACATTCTCACCACCATGATGTGGCTTCCCTCTGCCTTTTCTATAAATATTTTCATTGCACTTGTTCAAATTGTCTCCTTAGTACCTTGACAATGAGAATACCAGATACCAGATTGGAAATTAGGTCTCATCATTTTACTGCTGAAATAGCTAGATGTAAGTTCTTTTCTAATAGTTTCTTTTCTCGTACTTCGCTCTTATTTCTTGCTTCTCTGACACCTAAAATCTTCAAAAATTTAAATGTAATATCAATCAACATTTTCTATCTTCCTGAATCTTGTTTTTTGTTGTCCTTTCTCCTCACAAAAGCATTGTCTTCCACTCTCGGTAAATTAGTGTCTTAGTGGCATTATCACCTTGCTTGGAGTGTAATGATTAAAAAATAAGAAGGGAATTCACTTTAAAACTATTCAAAAATGGATTTTGAATGAAGAGATTTATTCAAATCAACAGATTTAAAATCTACATTGGTTTGAACAAAGTACAAATTCCAAGCTGGTCTGTTATATTTGCTTTAACACAAACACTCTTTAGAAAGTCAAACTGTTTATTCTCCTCTGGGCTATGGGTTAAACAGCAGAGTAAACTGGGCTCTTTAGTTTTGTGTAGCCACTTAAGAGAAGGAAAACACTGAAATTCAAATCATGGAAAGTCAACTCCGCTAACTTTCCCAAGAATGCATGGCAAAGTTATGTTACCTAGACTTTTTAAATTTTTCTCGCAATTCTTGCTTGTGGAACTCCCTTCTGGCTCCATGCTTTCTAGCCAACTTTAATCTTCAAAAATTTAAATGCAATGTCATTCACTATCTACTGTCCTTACGATCACTTTTTTTTTTTTTTTTTCATGTTCATTATTGATATTTCTGTTACTAATTCTTCCACATCCTGAAACCCCTTGTGTTTTAGTGGCTGTACATCCTTGCTTACGAATAAAAAAATAAAAAATAAAAAAAAAACCTTACTTTATTTCAATGTTTCTATTCAACTATTTGTGCAGCTTATTTAGTGTGAAACCTCTATCTGGTATTTATTCACAACATGTTCAATGTTTGGTCAAATATAATTTTTTCGATGGGGTCTTCACTCTGGTACCCAGACCTTATGAATTTAAGCAAAGTACTAGACTAGTATCAAGATCTTATCAATTAACAGTTCAGCTGGCTAAATGTAGCCATAAGTTCTATGCTAACAGTTTCTTTTCTCACACTTTTCGCTTGTGGAACTCCTTTCTGGCTCCATGCTTTCTAGCCAACAGCCAACTTTAATCTTTAAAAATTTAAATGCTATTTTAATAGCTTTCTACTGTCCTCCTGATTATACTTTTCTCTGTCTGCTCATTATTAATGTTTCTGATTTTTAATTCTTTTACACCTTGTAACCCCTTGTGTCTTAGTAGCTTTACTGCCTTGCAGGGGGTGAAACCAATTAAAAAAAATCTCCAAAAAATAAACCTATTTTCTGGCTTTAAATAACCTACAAAAGAGACACAGAATACTATGGTGACTGTAGAAAGAATGGTAAGTAAGAAAGTGTTATTTTCATGCAAGGAATATTGTAGAATGTTTGGGTCAGTGATTCTGGCTAGCTAAGTTTAATTATAAGACAAAAGAAGACCAATGTTTTTCTTTTCCCAATCCCCAATTTGCTATGCTACCTTGACTTTCTGAATTTAAGTGCAGTATTACACTGATGTCAAGATCTCATCAATTTACAGCTGAGCTGGCTAAATGTAACTGTAAATTCTATGCTAACAATTTCTTTTCTTGCACTTCTCACTTGTGGAACTCCCTTCCAGCTCCATGCCTTCCAGTCAACTTTAATCTGCAAAAATTTAAATGCAATGTCAATCGGTATCTACTGTCCTCATGATCACTCTTTCCTCTTATTAATGCTTCTGTTCCTAATTCTTCCACACTTCGTAACCCCTTGTGTCTTAGTGGCTTTACTGACTTACATGGGGTGATAAAAAAAATTCACAGATAATAAAAAAAGGAATCTGTGGAGAGCCATGATTACACATTTCCTGAAGAGACATGACATTTAAATAAGTTGTTTTGATAACAAAGCATAGCAGGATTTTGCCTTACTTTTTTTTTAAAGCTCATTGAATTTTCAATTTGACTTTGTAATTTACCCTACAAATAGCAGGTAGGTCTTCTAGATGGAAAATTACCCACTAAAAGAGCAATTAATTTTCCTCTTCTGAACCAGGCTTTCTCAAGTGGATCTGAATGTTTGATTGCTGTTCACAAAGTAATTTCATGCTAAGTGTTCTTTTTTTTATTTATTTATCTTTAATGAAAGCTATAATTTTAAGTAAAATCAATACCAATCAATCATTCAGTCAGTCAGTGGTCAATCAGTCGATCAATACCATCAGCCTGCTGAAAGATTACATACACAAAAATATTATATAATGCCATTGTCAAATTTTTCTCATGCAGTAAAATTGATAGTATTTTTTAGCTATCAGAAATCAGGAAAAGACAGCTGAAATTATTTGGACACAAAATAAGGAAAGAGAGCTTGAAAAAATTAATCCTCATAGGGCATAGTGAGGGAAAGAGAGATAGGGAAAGGCAAGTCACTGACCTGACAAGCTTCTAAGAATGGATGGCAGAACAGGGAGTGGGAGCCTTAGCAGGAGGAGAAAAACTGGTAAGGGCCACAAGAGATAGGAAGTTATGGAGAGTCATGATCTCCTATGTTCTGAAGGGACACAGCATAGAAGAAAAAGAATGGCATAGAGATAAAAATATTTAATTGGGGACAGAATAAATAAATGATGGTTTGTTATTTCATTCTTCATTTCATGTTTCTTTAGGACATGCATGATCATAGCAGTCCACAACTTCCTATCCTTTTGTAACTCTAAGCAATGACTGGTTTCTTATCATCCATCATAGTCCATGTTCTGCCATCCATTTACACAATCTCACTTAAGGAGTTTACTCACTGTTTCCTCTCTGCCCTTCTTGCCTTCAATATGTTCTGTGAGTGTAAAATTCTCTAAGCCCTCATTATGTGTTTGAGAAATTTCAACACTCTTTATAACACCAAGTGCAACTGTCCTTTTTGTACTTATTTTCCTATTGCTCACATATTCCATCCATAATATTCTCATTATCCTTCTTTAGAGCTAGATATCTGTTGGCTTATGTCTCCTCTTCATCTATAAGGAAGTTATCTAGCATTCACTGCCATGTTGGAAGACTGATATTACATACACTACAGTTCAAAAGATTGAGGTCACACCTGGTAATTTTTCATATGAGCCAAATAAATAGTTGTTTTATTCCTTAAATAAGAGAAAATGATTATATATGGTTAAAAAAAGTGAGACATGATTTTTTATTAGAAATTTTACTATAACACAAAGAAAAAAAGCATTTTATGATTAAATTTTTCTCTCATCAAAATATCCTCCTTTAGCCTTGTTTACTACAGCACAA
The DNA here is from genome assembly GCA_903632075.3 of Acanthosepion pharaonis. Lineage (NCBI taxonomy): Eukaryota > Metazoa > Mollusca > Cephalopoda > Sepiida > Sepiidae > Acanthosepion > Acanthosepion pharaonis. The sequence continues at coordinate 179,735 of CAHIKZ030001802.1, read as the reverse complement.
ATTTTTGGCATTTGTTGCAAAAGCTTCTCAAAGTATAAGTTTGATGATTGATTGCATTCTTTTTCCAATGACTCTAAGAACTCTTTTTAATTTTTTTTTCCCACACTTCTGTCAAGTTCATCCCATGCTAATTCTGGGGGTGGCTTCAAACTAGTATAGTGTATGTTGTGTAGACTATGACCGACTTTATCTACCTTAATTGTTGAACATGGTCTCATCCATCCACTATGAGTAGAATGTCTGTTTATAGGAATGATCATGGCAAAGTGGGTTGCAATGTGTATCATTTGAGTTGTACGCATTGCCACACTGAACTATGGTATCTTCTATTACTGTATTATTAATCAATGTCTCTCTTGTGATTAAACCTGTTCCTTACACAAACGTTTTTCAAGTTTTCCCTTACAGTATTATTAAGGACAATGAGCATTATAGAAATGTTATAACACAGCTTCCTAGCATTCTTTTCTTAGTTTCTCACTAAATTCCTCTTTTACTTAATATGTTGTTAAATTTTTGGAAGACATCTTTCACTATTTCAATGCAACTTCTGTGCCACATTTTCCATCATTTATTAAAACACTAACCAGATAGTTAAATTAATAAGATCAAGAGAACCAAGATTCCTGAAGGCAGAATCTTCAAAAACCTTTGCTTTCCAAAATAAAAAGTACAAATACTAAGCATTTCCCCAAACTAATCTTGCTTACTTCAGTGGGAACTTAATACAGGAACCAGAAAGTGAAATGTTTGCTGGTTTCCAAGAAAAGGAAACCAGAAAAAAAAATTAGATTCTACTGGAAATGATAGGATTTCTTAGATGCATGCCCAGAGAGCTTTGAAGAAACATCCTGACATGTTAACTTCTTCCTGTGAAGAAATTCTGACAGAATAAGATAGAATGCATTGGGGAAATACATTTCAAAGAACACTTAAAAAGTGCTGTTAATTTATAATGCATATATATATATATATATATATATATATATATATATATATATATATATATATATATATTTGTATATCATGCAACCTTTAAAGACCTAATTTTGAAGCTAATTTGACTACAGTAAATGGATATATAGTTTCGTCAATGGTGTACCCAAGGCCAGCAGTACATATGATAATTTTATATCTCATGCATGATGGAATCCCCTTAAAATTGGCTTCAATATGAAGTCTTCAAAAGTCATGTGATATGCTTATCTCTCTCTCTCTCTCTCTCTCTCTCTCTCTCTATATATATATATATATATATATATATATATATATATATATAATATAAGTTTTGAACAATAAAAAATATTAAAGAATTAAAATCTTCAGACACACTGGGTTGTAGATTAATATTTTTTCATTTTTATTATTTCAGTTACAACATTTCTCGGCTAGTTTTGGCCAACATGGCCATCAGGAGAAAAAGATTTTCTCCTTGTTAGTAGCAATGAACTCCAGAAATGAATGACTTGATGAACTTTATATATATATATATATATACAGTATATATTCATTCAACCATGTTTCAAATAATAATATAAACATATTATGTCTATTTATTTAAATAATAAACCTTTCTAGTTCTCTAATCAGCTTCTTGATGTTAATTTGAAATTCATCAAGAGAGATGCCATGCGTTTTTTTCTATCTCCTCCAAAATAGCTACAACTGCAAAATTTAAAATAATTATAACAAAATCATCACAAGGTTCTCCATTACAATAATTCTGTCTTTGCAATACCTCCCTGAACATGATCTCAGAGGAGATCAACAGTACTTGGGTAAGATAAAAACAGTGCCTTCTGTGATGAATTTCAATTTAACATCAAGAAGCTGATTAGTGAATTAGAATGGATTATTATAAAAATAAATAGACATAATATGTCTATATTATTCAATGAAACATATATATAGATTTTTTTAAGCAAACTGATTATATATATATGTATATATGCACACACACAGACACAGAGTAATAATAATTAATAGATTATTAAATTAATAGATAAAATGAATAAGATTTATCTTACCCTTGGGAACAGAGTATCCAAAAAGTTTGAAGATAAGTCTTTTGACCTTTTATTTATCTATTAACTATACAAGCATAAACACACATATGCATATGTGTGCATACATGTTGTGGACTTCCCATTGATTTTGATATATGAAGGCCTAATAATACAGTTTTAAAATGAAACTGGCAGACTACCCACATGTAAAATCAGTCACACTTTTCAGGTGAACTGATAACAGAAAAATGGTATACAGTGTGCCATGTTGTTTCAAAACAGCTCTTCTCATGTTTGAATGTAGAGTTTTCTTTCTTGACTGATTGCCAACCAAGGCTGAAGAATTTTCAACCACTTGTTGTTTGAGTTAATTAAAAAACTTTTGAGACGGTATCCTTTGAAAACAGATTAATATGAGATTTTGCAACAGGCTGTAGTCAGTCTACTAAAAATGCCAGTTTGTCTAGACAAATCTATATAAAATGACTTCTTTTTTGCAATAAGCAAAAGACTCACTAACTATTGAAAGAGCATGAGAGTTTCTCTAAATAAATATGCTTGTACTATTCTTCTGTAAACAGTGAGTAATTACATTTTGTGGAATGTAATAACTTTTCTTGGTATAAGACACATCCATTTCTATGAACATTTCATATTATAAATTACTATGAAAAGTTACATAAGCTGATAATCAGTTTACACATGTACTTACATTCAAAACCTTTGTTGTAAAAAAATGTAAATTTCAGTTAAAGATTTTACCACAAATACTGAAAGTTTATCAATTATACTGAAACTATAGAAAATTATTATACTGATTCTGACTATAATAGATTACTAATGCCACTATAACTAGCAACATATGGACACAAATAATCAATAAGGTTTGTACTAATTTATTATTCATTCATATTTATGTCCTCATCTATGTTGTTATTATAGCAACATTTTACATTTCTTGTCTCATTTAAAAAGCAAAGAAAAAATAAGTTGAACAGATATACCGACTAGTTGATTCCTTATTTTGATAAATAGGAATTGTTATAATGCTCTTATTAACTCATAGTTTAGGTTAATAATATCCCAAAGGAAAACACTGGAATGCAAGATTAGTGAAAGAACTGTTTAATCATGTGGATTAATATTTTCTGGCTTTAAATAACTTGCAAAAGGTTGATAAGCCATAAAAATAATAAAAAAAAAACAACAAATTAATCAATCAAAAAGAAAAACATTCCCTGTTATTTAAACCATATCTGGGGGGAAAATGGATTCATGCCATTTCCAATGACATTAGCATGAAGAAACAGAGCTGGCTGGAATTTGAAAATGACTCGGCAATTTCATTTTTCACATCAATAACAGTTATAATATCCATACATCCAAAATATATCTGCTAAAAAAGTAAGTTTTCCCTTTCAAAATCTTATTGTCTGTTACTTTGGAAATCTTTTCTCATTATCTAAGAAATTTTTTTTTTTTGTTACTAATGCAGTAATAGTTATTACATATTCTTATCTTATTCTGGGGAATACCGACACATGTTATATCTTAATTTTTAATTTTTTCTTTTGCTCATTTTGCTTTCAAATTTCATCCATATCTAATCATAATTTCAATTTTGGAATAACCTCTCAAAGATTCTGATAACGATGAGCTTCTATAGATTTTTCTGTTTTAGTCAAAGTTGGATAGAATCATTAATGATGAAAGCTTCTTTTACTCTACAGGCTTGCTTATATCTCCTCCATTTCAAATCACATATTCCAATTTCCTTTTGCTTTATTCCTGGAAATCCTCTTCTATCTAATTATTCTGAGAATATCTTGCATGTACATCTGGATGGTACTAACCAAACTTTGGGGATTAAACAGTAAACCTTACTCAGTAATGTCAGAATATACAAAGATTTTGTCAATTTTTTTCTTTCAGATGTTGTTCTCCAGCTTGATATTTTGTTTTATCAAACTGTTCTAACCGGTTGGTTCTCCGCTCTTCATCAGTTATTATAACTGTGAGTATCAGTTTTCCCGAGGAAGTTGAGGTATTTTGTTGGATAACATTTACCCAGATGCCTTCACCCCAAACCAACTTAAAGGTTATATAAATAAGGATATTGGCGTGGAATGAGAAATCAGAGAGCTGAGTTTGAATTCCAATCTAGTTCATTATATTCATTTACAATACTCTTTGAAAATGTATGTATCTATCTCTCCTCCCCCAGTTATGGGTTAAATAGCAAGAAAAACTGGGTTGTATAGCCTCAGATGGCAACCTGTTTACTGCAAAAAGATACAACAACCAACTATGGGAAAATCTTTTGCCTAGTCACTCATGGTTCGAAAGAGACCTGATCACCAAAGCTTCGTTTAATGACCAATCTCTCCTACCCTTATGCATGTGTGGCCGAGTGGTTAAAATGATTTCTTTCTGCCTGTGAAACTCAGGTTCAAATTTCACTATGGTTCACTGATCAGTGAGGTGATTTTCTCATGTTACCAGACTGTGGGGGTGAACCCAACCCAGAGCACCTTTGAATAGGTTCTGGCAGGAAAAATGGCACTTAACTGATCATAATGCCAATATGAAATTACGTTACCTTTTTTCTTTCAATTTGTTTACAGTTTTAGTGATTCAAATATACTTATCCAAGAAGATAATATTGTGACAGACATTAAAAATTCTCTCGGCTTTTACATGCCAGAACTGTTCAGGAGGTGGGTGAACTTGACTCTCCACCACTTACTATTCTTCATATTTTTTAGCAGTTTCTGATATTGAAGAAACCTACTGTAAAAATGAAAAAGTAACACTGATTGAAAGAGTGTATCAGGAAACATTCCACATCTGTTTTTATGAGGCGGTGATTACTCAAGAGACAAAACAACTTTTTCAGAAATTGTGAAAAGCCTTGTTTTTGTTGTTTTCAATGTTCAGACGTAATAGTTTGGGAACTTTGGTCATAGAATTGTTATTTTACAGAAGTTTGCCAAGAGCTTCCTTCAAATGAAAACTTTTCAGACCAAGACAGACATATACAGATGAAATAGATAAAACACAGTTTTGGGAACAGATTAAAGAATATTAATTTCTGTTTCACATTGCTAGAATTACAGAACCAAAAAAGAAAAAAAAATTCTTAATCAAAATGACAACAATGAAGAGATGTTAGATTTGGGGATTTTTGGTCTTGAAAGAAATGTATTGTCACAGGAAGAAATTAAAGACTAGGATTTTTATAAATAAAAAAAATAATAAAAAAAAAACATGAAAGAAATGTTTGCAACCATTTTAAAAAAGATGACAGAGAACAGTAGAATTGATAGATTAATGAAAGATTGTAAATGACACAAATGAAAAAAGGAGAATTCAGTGCCTTTCTTGCAAATAATGAATTTCTTTTGGAATGATGTGAGATTCTAAGCAAATAACCCAACTTAAAGCTCAACAGAAAAACAAGATAAAAGTAAAACTATCCGCAGAGTTTAAAGATAATATGACGATGGAGTTTTGTATTAAATATTGTGGTTGACAAATCTCCAGTATTATTAAGTGTGCTATATCAGTAAATGTACATGAGGATAAATATTCACAGATGAGTGAATGAAGAGAAGTAAATAAAGAGTGAAACAAAGACACTGAAAAGATCATGTTTGTGTGATCAACTGACTTAGGGAGAGATGTACAAGCCAAGCAAAAGAAGGGAAAAAAGGCTTTTCACTGAATGTAAAGAAGAAATTCATAGAGTACAATAAAAAAAAGGGTAGACTTAAAAAGAAATATACAAATACTGATTGCATAAAATATTACATTTTTATCTGTTGTATGCAGAAGCAAATGAAAGATACAGTGAATGAATAAAAAGGGGGTTAGGGTTAGCACTGTTAAAAGAGAAGATATAGATTCCTGTTGGGGCCACCCACCTTCTCATTAGAATGGACCGATTTCTCTACTACTAATAGGACAGTTCTATAGAGTTCTGGGAAGATCAGGTGACCATCGCACTTCCGTCTCTCTACCGGAAGATACAGTTGGACTTTATACTCTTTCTGATTGTTACTGACTAACCTGCGTTTGTTTGACTACTAATCTCTCTGTTGTAAATACCTCTTCAGATATACCAGTATTTTTCCCTACGTATGTGTTTGTCCTTATTTCAATACACACATGGGGAAACACTCATCATCTCAACAGAGACCAAACCACTTGTGAGGGTAGGAGAAATAACTGGGTACTATTCATTTTTGCCAGGTTGGCTAGCCAAACTCTATTAAAGATGTGTACTTTGTTTTATTACTGCAACTATTCTGAGCAAATCTTAGTTAGAATTTCTTGGAGAGAGCCCATCATCTGGCGTAATCAATGTTTTTGAACAAGGCCAGTATGCTGAAGTCCTCAGTCACAATCACTTGTGACTTACTACCACAACCATCAATGGCTTCTGGATAGTTCTGTCTTTCAAATTTCACTCACAAGACTTGGGTCAACCTGTAATATAGTTTGAAAACATTTTTCAAAGGTGCTCTGTGTTGGGTTCACATCCACAGTCTGGTAACATGAGAAAATCACCTCACTGATCAGTGAACCATAGTGAAATTTGAACCTGGGTTTCACAGGCAGAAAGAAATCATTTTAACCACACAGCCACACAGCCACACACCCATAAGGGTAGGAGAGATTGATCATTAAATGAAGCAATTCATCAAAGTGCAGAAACAAGGACAAGAAAATGCTGTTCATTCTAAAAGAGTTTCAGGTACTGATTTTCTTTTAAAATTCAAAGAAAACGAATCATTCTTCCACAATTTTTTTAGTGGTTTTTTGGTATGTTATCAAGTGTCTAACCAAGATAAAGTATACTATATTTACATTTATATACCTTTGAGTTTCAAATAGATGGGCTGAGATGGTTATTAGTTTTGGGGGAAAAAATCCACTTCAGACATCTTTATTTCAACCACCATTTGTATTAAATGTTCAGGAAAATTCCTCTCACCACTTAATTTAGGCTATGAGCATTCTACTATAAAGTGTTTCTTTATAGAAAATTTCATAAAAGCAATTCAAAAATAATCCAAACACCCATTTATTCTGACCTCCCTGTCTATTTGAAACTCAAGTGTAAGTTACGTTACTATATAATTTCTGTGATTACCAACACTGGTCTAGTTATAAACAGTAAAATTTTTTAAAGTCTTTCTCTCTTTCAATGCTAACTATCAGAGAGACAGGACATAACATTTACCTTTCACAACACACTAAAATATATTCTCTTAATACCTTATAACTTCACACCAAAGTTAAGCAACATCAAGCCTGGTCAGTACTTTGATGGGTGATTGGTTGAAAATACCAGGTGCTCTAAGCTTGGATGAGTTTGTGGTGTAATAGATAATGGCTCAGAATTGTTAAAATCAGAGTGCTGAGTTCCAATTCTTGTTGGCTACTTTATATTCACTTATGCACAAATACTCTTGGGAAAGATATGAATGCACCTCTTAAGTTTTTTTATCACTAAAACTATTATTATCTCAAAAAAAAATATTCTTATAATCTAAAAATATTTTCTAGCTTTAAATAACCTGTAAAGGGTTGATAAGCCATAGAAGATAAAAAAAAAAACTTTTCAGAAATGTCACTTCAGGACTGGGTATAAACATTTAATTATTTCAAATGATGAATTTTTTTTTTCTTTCTTATATAACAAACAAAACACTGGAGTAATGATACTATAAACATTATTTACCTATGGACTGTTATTCTCATCTTTGTTTTTGCTATTACAATATTTTGGTCATTGTGCCCATTCATTAGGGTTCAGTTTGAAATCCCCCGTAGGTTACTTGGATATACTTGATGAAGACGAGAGGGTACAATGCCTGAAACGTTGCAATAACAACAACAAAAATGAGTACAATAGTCCACGTTCAAATAATGATAACTTTTCATCTTGAAATTCAAACAGAAATTACCGATTCTCTGAACATGACATATTAATATATTTTATGATTATTTGTCTTGAATTTATGACTAGTTCTTTATCTTCGCAGTCTACTAGAATGTTGACTTGTTCTATCAACCTGTTATCAGTGCTGTCCATTTCATAACAATCCTATGTCCTTATTTACCCAGAGTTTATAAAATATTGTTTGTAGGACAGATAATTCATCACCCATAAAAATGACTATTCATCCAGTACCAAAATTGAAAATTGAATAAAAAGTGTTATGAGAAACATAATGTTAGAGATGTTCACTTTTGGTCAAGTATAACCATCACAGTTGTCATAATCAAAGCACAGACTATTTATTATATTCAACTTGACTGGAATTAACAAGGAAATATTTATAATGCTCCCATCATTTTACAGTTAAAACAGCTAGATGTAACCATAAGTTCTATACTAACAGTTTCTTTTCTTACTATTTCTTGCTGGTTGAACATTCTGCTGGCTTCTTGCTTTCCAGTCAACCTTGAAAATTTAAATGCAATGTCAATTGCTATCTTCTATCTATTTAATTACTGTTATTTTATTGTTCTCTGCTTAATAATTTTTTCTCATATTCTCTCATGCCCAGTAACCCCTTGCATCGTGGCTTTATTACCTTGTTTGAGGTAAAATGATAAAAAAAAATATAATTCTTTATTTTGTATTGGAATATACTAGATTTACCTTAAATATCATAAACAATAATGGTTTTTCGGACTCATTACCCAGTGGATAAAAGCATTGCTTGATTGATTCAAAAAGTGGATTGGCCCAAAGAGCTGTGAGTTCAATCTCTGCCCTCAGCAAAGAGAAAATAAAACTTGGAAAGTTATCAAGGCTAATTAACTAAAACTGAGATATCCAAAGGCATTGTCCCTGGAAGTAGAACAATCTACCCCTGCGGACTAAATAAAGAGTTCAAAATTCCAATGAATATAACCAGAGGTAGGCCATAGCGTACAATGGTTAAAACGTTGTGAATGTGACAATAAAAGTGAGGACAACAGTTCAAATAATATAAATAGTGTAATAACATTACAATGATAATAAAGATATTACCACAAGGAAATTTGCTTAAGGATGAATATAAGTAACTAGGCTTCATTAATTAGAGAATTTGATCTCAGATGTCAATTTTAATGGAAAAAAGATTATTGTATTATCTGATTCAAACTATGGCGAGAACATTTTACATGAGAATGACTTATACTTATGTAAATGCAATAGAGCTGCCATGCCATATACCATGAGATTCCTTTTATATTCTATTCATAAGAAAGCACTCTTCAGTTTCTTTATAAGAACTGCTATTTTGTGGAACCCACTCCCTAGAAAATGTTTTCCTGATCACTACAATCTTCAAGTCTAGGGTTAATTGTTATCTGTTTTCTTTATCACTACCCTCATTACATCTAGGGTTAACCATTTAATATTAACCATTATCTGTTTTTTTCTGATCATTAACCCTAAAAGACATAACCTCATAAACTACACTTACTACCTTCTCTTCTTATACTCATACACCAATACTCAGTAACCCTCTATCTTGAGTGGCTCTGAATTGGAGGAACATTAGTAAAAACAAAAAAGAAATTATTTAAGTATTTCTTAATTCTTATTGGACTGGTGAAGTCTAATGTTATAATCTTAATGAGAAAGGGAGTTATTTGTCAGTGTATTATCTCATTATATAAATGCTTATATAATGTCTGTTGCAGGGAAGAATCCCTTACCTGATTATAATTCTAAAAAGAGAATATAAAGTTTTAAAACATTACAACTTTGGCAATGCAGATGTTTTTGCTAATTAAAGTTACATCAACTGAAAGTTCTTTTTTTTTTTCCTCAGAGAAAAATAGTTTTGGGGTGAGAATTACAATTGGAAAAAAAAATGACTGATAAGTAATTTTATAGGATTCAGCTGCAACAAAATGTACAAATGATTAAAAATTTCTTTAAAATAATTTTTAAATCCAAAATCCATGTAAGAGAAAGCAGGAATTTAGATTTCTTGGTTTTTTTTTTTTTTTTTATGGCTTTTCTTTTCACCTTATTTTTGCTGATTTTATTGTAATGCTCATGTTCCTTTAAAAAAAAATAGTAACATTTCATTGAAGAAATTTAGACAGATTAAAACTTCTTACTTTCTTTTTATGTGCCATGTTCTTTCAGGACGTAGGTGATCATGGCTCTCCACCTCCTTCTATCCCTTGCAGCTCTCAGCAAGTTCCTTCCCTCCTCTGCTTCCTCCCCCAGACCACATTCTGTCATCCACTTGCTTAAGTCTGATATCACATGTTGCTTTCCCTTGTCTCTTTTTCTTTCTATTTGACCCATGGGTATCAGATTCTCCAAGTAATCGTTGTCTAATGTAGTCCGTAGGTGCATGATTAAATATGTATGATACCTGTTGGTTAGTTTTCATAACCACATTAGTAAGGCAGAGTGCCTGTCAGATAGGGATAAAAGATGTGAATTCAAATCTTTTTCTGATTTATATTACTTAATGGTCATAGAATGTAAAAAGTCCTGGGCATTGAAGCAATAAAAAAATAGCAATAAGATATAAGAAATACTGACCAATGATTAACAACAGTTAGCAATGATTCATTTAAAATATTGAGACAACTTAAGACTATTACTATTAAAACCATTCTTTATCAGCTTTATCTCATATCTAAGAATTTAATTTCTCCTTTGCTGATTACTTCCTTTATGATGATAGAGTTGATGACTAAATTCACCACCAACATGTATGTTCAGGACTAGAAGCTTTCAGTTTCACCAAAGCTTGCTACCTTCATCCATTCCCTATTGTCATTTGTTTTTCCAAGAGCTGATTGGAGGTAAAAGAAAATCAGAATAGAAGAAAGTGCTGATGGTGTGAATTGGTTTGAGGGGGACATTAACTTGCCAAGAAGTGACCCACACACTTGATTTCATGACCTTCCGCTATGGCACTTATCAAGACAATTACAAACAAAAGAAATAAGAAAGAAATACTAGTGGAACATTAATAATAAGGAAAACACTTCCTCTAAGAAATTCAAACAATTTAACTATTTTTATCTGATAGACTCAAATTCTTGATTTTCCAAAAAAGCAATTTCTTGTATGCTAAAAGGAAAAAAAATAGCTGATATCAAGTAACACTTGTAAAAATAAAAAATAAAAAAATGGCAGAATTTATTAGTTTTATTAAAATTTATTAGAAAATAAAGAAAACAAAATAGAACTAAGATGAAACTGAAATATGTGATAGAATAATAAATCAGGTGATTGTGATTCAAAAAAAGATTTCAGCTTTCTAAAGATGTATTACAAAAGCTTCATGGAGATTTCACTAGTTCCATTGAGAAGTAAAAACATGAGGAATTATCGAGAAATGAGAACAAAAGCTGGTAAACAGAAAAATTAAAAAAGAAAACTTTGATGAACTGAGAAAAATAAATCCCCTTTTGGAAATGTTTGAAGATCAGTGAGAGAAAAAAAAAAAGGTATGGAATATTAAGAGAGTTGAAATTTCTGATTTTAGATGGCAAAATGCAGTGAAGCAAGTATAAAATGGTGAAGGGCAGAAAACTTGACAAATCCTTGCACGGATTTCCTGATTCTTTTTATCAAGTGAATGAAGCAAGAAAAAAAAAAAAAAAAAGCTAAAAATGAAAAAATTCAGTGGAACTTGTTACCAAGAAAGCTTTATGGAAGATAACAAGGGCTGAGTGAAAATAAAGAGAATCCTATTATCATAAACAGAACAGAAGTAAAGCAGAAATATATATAAAGTTCCTTCATTAAGTTTTATACATACAGAGGTTTAGCAACATGCTATGAATTCCACTAAGCACCTGACTCTTCCTGTTATTTTCTACCTTTACAAGATCCAAGATGAAAATGGAGTACTGCTGCCATATATAGGTAGGAGCTACTCAGTCTTCACTTCCCAGTCTCGATAGAATCCAAAAGGTCTGGTGGTGGGGTGGAAGCAGAGGGAAGGAAATTGTACTGAAAGGACATGGCACATAAAAAGAAAGAAAGAAGTCTTAATTTGTCCAAATTTCTTCAATGAAATGTTACTAAAAGGAACATGAGTATTACAATAAAATCAGCAAAAATAAGGTGAAAAGAAAAACCATCCTTGTGGGTGATGAATTATTTTTCACCCTTTCACTCTATTTTCCTCCATACAAAATGTTACAAGCCTTTTATAACTCTATCACTATTTCCATGCAAAGTGTTCAGATGGACTACATTCCCTAGTTTCACCAGTCCTAACCTTCATGACAGAGACCCGCCATGTTACACACATTGTAGTAAACCATCTTCATTACTTTTATATTCCATTGGTGAGATATAATTTCCTCTCCAACAGATTCTTCCCATGAACCTCTGCTTTGTGAAACAGTTTCCCAAGAGGAAGATTCCCCAACCACTACAATCTTAACCTGTTCAAATCTAGGATTAACCATTATATTCACCATATATCCCCATAAACTGTGTCTCTGACTTTGTAACCATCTAACTTGGGTGGCTCTTGGGCACTGAACATAATTGTAAAAAAAAAAAAAAAAAAATTAGAAGGATTTTCCAAATTCAAATCCAGGGCCTTCTCACTCCTGTTATAGGAACCCCTCCCCGATTGACCATGTATTCAGGGGTGTATCCATAGTCACCATGTTTGGCCAATTGTAGGTTGGTGAGGCTATTTAACCCATAGTTGGATGCATTGAATTCAGAGATGTCCTTCTCTTAAAACATAAAACTCATTAGTTATAAATATTAGCTATTCTGTGTCAACTGTAGAGCTATTCAGATGATACTTCCATCTACTTCAAAATGAAATTGCTCTCATTTGACCACCATAGAAAAACTTTCCTGCTAGTCATCAACATGACTGATGCTAGACTCCTGGGGAGCAACACATTGCACCTTCTTGGCCCCACCTTTTCAATTGACTTGAAGTGAAACAACTACATTGAATCAATAGCTGCATCTACTGCAAGGAAAGTTGGGTCACTGTTTCTTTTTCTTGCTGGAAAGTTTTTCTCATCAGAGTCCATCTTGCACATTACAAATCTACCATTTGCCATGCATTGAATACTGTTGCCATATCTGGTCTGGTGCTCCTGCTATTCATCTCCAGGTTCTTGACAAAACCCAAAGAAGGATCTGCAATATAATTCAGTTATTTTCTCACCGACATGACATGGCTTCCCTCTGTTTTTTCTGCAAATATTTTCATGTCAACTGCTTTAATGAGCTTTTATCCTTGGTGCTCCAATTACTTGAATTTAAGCATGCTACTAGATTGGCATCTAGGTCCCACCCTTTAAGTGTTGAAATAGTTGAAATGTAACTGCCACTTCTACAACAGTTTCTTTCTCACCTATAGAACTTGGTTCTATTTACTTGCTTCCCTGATAATTACAATCTTCAAAAATTTTAATACATCATCAATTCCCATCTCCTATCTTTCTGAATCCTGTTCAACTTTTATCCTTTGCTCAATCTCTCCTATACCTAGTCTTTTCTCTCACTTTCACTCTCTGTAAACTACTGTGTACTTGTGGCATTCTTGCCTTTCCTGGGGGTGAAATGATTAAAAAAATATATATATACTCTATCAACCAGATCACATAAAATGTAAATGATATATTATAAATTATATTAGACTTTCTGTAATTACTGGTGGCACTGTCCATATTGATTTAATAAAAGTGCCAAGTTTCTTTGTTTTACTAGTTAATATAAACTAATAAACAATAATCAAAATGTTGACATTCCACACGACTTCAAGCAAAAGGTTAAAACGGAAACCCCCATAAATACGGGAAAGAGTAATAACAATTACTTGAGAAAACTCTTTTCCTGAAAAATTGTTTTTAAGAGAAAGATTTTATAAATTTTAGCCGAAAGTAGCATTGGTTTCTCGGTTATGAATGTTTCCTTATAAGGAAATGGCTAATATTAACATCACCAGAGAGTTTTTGACACTTATCCAACTGATATTGTTATATTTTGCTTTTTTATAGAGATTGATTATTTTTCACTTCCAAGTTTTGTAAACAGTTCTTCATTGTCATAACAAAGACACTGCCACCTGGTGTCGTTAATATAAATGAGATAAATAATTTTATCTCATTTTACTGGTGACAGATATTACAGACAAAACAAGATACAAATACACATTGCGTATTATATCATAAAATGTGGTTAATTGTATTCTAAAGGGAAATCTGGGCAAACAATAATGAATAACAAATCTAATTTCACATTATCTGAAAACACAAGCATACATTCTGAATGTAAAGGCTCCTATCCAATATATACTATTTAGAGAAAATAAACATGTCCATTTTATATAAACAATCAATATTTTGCTAGCTTATTTGATGCATCCATTTAATCTTAAAAAGAAAAGGTTCAAAATATTATACAGCATAAATTCGTATTATAAACAGGGGCTTGTGTAAATGGATGGCAGAATGGAGATTAAGGAGAGATAACAAGACAAAATTTACTAAGAACATCAAAGGACAGGAAATTGTGGAGAGCCATGATTGGCAACATCCTGAATGGACATGACACACTGAAGAAGGTAGAAGTTGTGTGCCTACAGGGCCCGGATAAGCCTCATTGAAATGTCATATATTGGCAGGAATATACAGTTCATTCATTTTCTTTCTTTCTTTCTTTCTTTTTTTGTTCTTCTTCTCCCTTCTCTATACATTTTTTCTATCTATATCTCTCTAACTTCTTGGTTTCTTTCCCTTTTCAGCCATCTTTTCTCAATGTCCTTACTCTTTTTCCATCTTTATTTCCTCTTCTTCTTCTCTTAATCTCACCTTCTCATTATCCTAATCCTTTCTTAATTTTCTCTCTCTCTCTCTTTCTCCACTTCTGTTCCTAAATCTAGCTTTCTTCCTCTTCTCTCTTACCTACTTCTCATCTCTCAGTCCTTTCTGCTTTTCCAAACACTTCTCGGCTAATGATGTGAAGATAAGCAGATTACAGGGAACGTAGCCATTAGGATTAAAGCCAACCAAGTCAGTTTGCCAAGATTCTCAAGACCTGCAGGACTCTTGGCACCAATTCTGTGAAAGATTACCACTGATTACCAACAACAGCACTCAACCTTTAAATATGTTTTGCCATAGCCTTATGCATATCTTTAGAGAAATATAAGTAACCATTTGCAGTAGAGTCTTATGTCTTTTGTATCATAGAAAAATAGAAGGATTAATTGCATCTTTTCAACTGGGCAAAGGTTGGTTAAAATAGACATTTATGGCTAGCAAACATTTTAATAATCTAAGTATCAGGTCTTTTCAAGATGTAAGAGTTCTCCACAGCCATTTTTTTTAATATCTGTAAAATGTACATCGCCATAATTGTTTGTTGGAAAGAGAGTGGTTTCCCATTGCTTTCTTGTTTTGTATTCAGAGTTATACATCTTCTAAAATAGTTGACAACCAGTTTGCCCTTCTGTTTTATTCATGACTTAGATTTTTATAAACACAGACAATTTGTTCCAGAAAATATTCTTAAATTGCAGGTTCATATTTTCACCAAGGTTATTTGTACATAAGTGAATATAAGGAACCCAACTGGAATTGAAACTCAGCTCTCCAATTAAAAATTGCAAACTGTTATTCATTTTACCACCTGCATATCTAAGCTGATATTCCCAAGTGTTCAGCCATCTAAAAACTGACGTTGCTTTGCATTTGTGATTGGATGGGAACCAGTGTTTCAATGTGAAGTGGTTGTGAGAAAACAGATGATAACGACTGACATTGCATTTAAATTTTTGAAGATTAAAGTTGACTGAAAAGCAAGAAGCCGGAAGAGAGTCCCAAAATGAGAAGTGCAAGAGAAGAAACTGTTAACATAAAACTTATAGTTACATCGTACCATTTCAACTGTAAAATGATGAGATCTTGCTGCCAATATTTGAAATAACCAGAACAGTAACATTACAAATATTTCCATTAATTCATTTCATTAGTTTTCTAAAAATTAGTCAAATTAAAACTAGCTAATAAAGTGAGATGCAATGTACTTATTAGTCATCCTTAGTAACTGACAAGAAAGTATTATAGTTATTGGATTATTTCAGTACATCATCAGTCATTTAAATGCAAATTGTTGTTTCTAATGTAAGTAAAGAAAAATATAGATTTATAATTATACATAGTATTCTGTCTACATTTACCATAATTTTTGATTTACCTTAATTCTTGATGTTCAATACATTTCTATAATAAAATTGTAACCAGTATTTTTGCATTTTTCATATTAGAGCTCCATATTCTGTAATGCTTGTATTAAAGAAAGCAAAGAAAATGTACAGAAATGTTATGAAGGAAAGAATGTGGAGAAGAAAAAAAGTAAGAAAGAAAGAAAGAAAGAAAGAAAAAAGGAAAGAAAAGTATTATGAAAGCATGAGTGGAAGAAGGAGGAGTGGAGAAATAGAAGGAAAGAAAGAGAGAAGATATTAAACAAGACTGGAAAAAAGAAAGAAAGAGTAGAAAAGTATTATGAAGAAAGAAAGAAAAGTTTATGAAAGAAAGAAAGAAAGAAAGAAAGAAAGAAAAAAAGAAAGAAAGAAAGAAAGAAAGAAAAGCGTGAAGATATTAAACAAGACTGGAAAAAAGATAGAAAGAAAGAAAAATTAGAAAATTATCTTGAAAGAAAGAGTGTGAAGATATGAAGAAAGAATGGAGAAATAAAAAGAAACAAAGAAAGAAAGGGTAGGAAAGTATTAAGAAAGAAAGCAAGAAAAAAGTATGATGAAAGAATGAGTGGAAGAAGAAGGAGGGGAGAAATAGAAGGAAAGAAAGAAAGAGTGTGAAGATATTAAACAAGACTGGAAAAAAAGAAAGAAAGAAAGAATAGAAAAATATGATGAAAGAAAGAAGGAAAGTGTGAAAAATATTAAGAAAAACTGGAAGAAAGAGTGGAGAAACATAAAGAAATAAAGAAATATTAAGAAAGAAAGAAAGTGTTTGAAGACATTAAAAAAGAAAGAGTGGTTAGATATTAAGATATAGGTTGTTAGAACGACTGGTGAAAGAGTAATTTATAGTGTTCTTTAAGTGATAGTTATCAACTCCATTCCTGTTTGAAAAGTGTAACAGTTGTACATACAAAAAAGCAAAATAATAAAATTGTTTATAATATAGTGCATAAGAGTAATGCTGAACATTCCTTGCTTCATATAGTTCAATGCTGGTAAATGGTCTTCAAATGATGCTGGAAATTTGAAGATGAAATGAATATGGAAACCTTTCATTAGAAATTCTCTTTCTTAAAATATATTCTTTTCTATATAAGAGATAGAAAAGAATATATGTTTACTTGATATTTTGAAAATAGTACTGATGAGAAGCAGGGGCTGTAAACTTGAAAGAAAGGAAAAAAAAAAGAAAAATTTAAAGTAAAAGAGTTTTAGATAAGAAAGAAAGAAAGAAATTTACAAAGAAAATTTATAGATGTAAAGAAAGAAAAGAGAAAGACAGAAAAGAGAAAGACAGAAAAGAGAAGGACAAAAAAGCAGATACAAAAATAGAGAGAGGGATGCAGAGAAAGAAATACTGAGAGGAAAGTAAAAAGAAAAAGAGGAAAAGAAAAACAGAATAGAGAAAGATGAGAAGAAAGACAAATAAATAATAGCAAAAACAGAAGATAGATATAGAGAGAGAAAAAAGGGGGAGAGAAAAGACCTAAAAGAGAAAAAAAAGGTAAATAGAAGAATAAAGAAAGATAATGAGAAACAAAGAGACAAATAAATAAAAGTGAAACAGGAGAGAGAGAGAGAGAGAGAGAGAGAAAGGAGCAGAGAAAAGAGCTTGAAGAGAAAAATAGATGTAGATAGATAGACAGAAAGAAAGAAGGATACTGAAGGAAAAAAAGACAGAGAAAAGAGAAAAATAGATGTAGATAGATAGACAGAAAGAAAGAAGGATACTGAAGGAAAAAAAAGACAGAGAAAAGAGAAAAATAGGTGTAGATAGATAGACAGAAAGAAAGAAGGATACTGAAGGAAAAAAAGACAGAGAAAAGAGAAAAATAGATGTAGATAGATAGACAGAAAGAAAGAAGGATACTGAAGAAAAAAGACAAAGAATGAGAGAAAATAAAATTTAAAAAAAGGAGAAAAACTAAAAATATAAGATGGATAACAGTTTTGAAACAAATAGTCAAGCTTTGTCTTT
Organism: Acanthosepion pharaonis; assembly: GCA_903632075.3. Lineage (NCBI taxonomy): Eukaryota > Metazoa > Mollusca > Cephalopoda > Sepiida > Sepiidae > Acanthosepion > Acanthosepion pharaonis. Next base: position 161,523 of record CAHIKZ030001802.1, on the reverse strand, counting down.
GGGGAATATTTTTCTCAGTGTAAGAAGACATCCAGACCACTGCTAAGTGGAGGAATGGTATTCTTCTGCAACCAACAGATAATTGAGTGATGTGGTCAGATTAAATATAATAGGATTTTTACACATTGTATACACAAATATATCTACCTACTTATTTGTCAGTTCTAAAAAAAATAAATCACAACTTTACTGTCTGGTCAAACACACACAATCGTTTTTTTTCTCAAAACCTGTCAATTCAATGAGGTCTATAAATACAGATTAATGAGGCTTCTTGTCTCATTTTGAACATATATTAGCACAATTATAGAATGTACTAAACAAAACGATAGAGAATTGACCTGGAAGATGTAAGGTTTAAGGTTTAATTTCCATAGCTCAAGATTTTGTTTATGAAAGATTTAATCTTATTTTATTTTCAATTTGTACAATTAAAAATAGATGTGTGGGTGGCATATAAATTATTGGCACAGAAAGTGCAGTCGGTGAGCCAAATTCAAATTCACCGCTAGTCTGTTGCATTCACTTTCACACAAATACTCTCAGGAAAGGCATGAACCTATTTCTTCTCCCCCTAGCTACTGACATATAGTCTAGGAGAAGGACAACTCAAAACCATTGTGAAATTAAAAATAAATCCATTAACTCTTTAGAAATATATGTCTGTATATATTATGTAGATTTAATAGGTCAGTTAATAAAATTTGAGGTATAAAAAAGCAGCAAAATGATAACAATATTGGCAATAAGATTGATGATATTTATTATATATTAGCCTTTTGAATAAATTGCTGCACAAAGAGAAAGATTTTAATGTTGGAATTTTTGGACATACCTGTGTCCTTTTTCAATGAGACAAGGAATAAGCAAAGAAATGGGACTTAATCTGCCAAGGAATGTTATTTTATTTGGTTAAAAGGCTCCCTGTGGAAATTATACTCTCTGAGTAAACTTAAATCCCTGTTTAGTCCCTCAATGTGTGATTTTATCCTGGGGTCATCAAAGAACAAGTGTGTGAAACAAAAGTATTTAGGTGTTAGTACAGATAACCAAAATATTGAAGTACAAGTTGTAGTATGATTTTTGGATATTTAAAAAAATATATTTATGATAATGATATAGCAAGGTATTGTTGAGGTGCTCTGGCTTATGGTACAAATTTGAAGCTTTGTGAGGCTTCCCTGGTCATCATTTAAAGAAAAATTTTGGGTAAGCCCAACTCTTAAAACTTCATAAATAGTTTTATGCATAATGGAAATTTGCATATAAATTTATAGGTACATGTTACTGAATATATATTGAACTACATCTCGTGAAATTATAGCAAGAACAACAAAAAATACTGACTTGTTTGTTGTCATCAACATCTAAACATATTTCTCAATGATGGTTGGTTGCTTCAGTAAAATTAATTTATGCTTTCTGAAATGATTTTATGGACCTCAAAATCATTTAGGACATCTGAGAGAAGTGTTAATTCTGATTTTCTAGATTTTTTTTGCTTGTTGCCAAGCAATTTTCCAAATCTAATTTTCTAGTTTTGCTTTATTTATCACGAGATTTTCTAAATGCATGTAGAATATTAAATGGCAGTGCATACAGAATTTAACAAGTGGAGTCTGCATCAATAATTATCTTCAATTCAGAACATGCAAAGACATTTGTAACAAATAAAAAAAAGTGGTTCATGTTTTAAGATATTTTACAAAATTACAAAAAATTATTAAAAATTATATAATTTAGAAAGTGCTAGAATTAGATAGAGATGTATGTTCATGTATATAAAAATAGAGATAAAGATTTATTTATTTTTGACAAGTTATCTTTACGAATTATCAAAATGATTCATGTACAAGAATTCTGATATTTGTCCATTGAAACATTGATTTTGGAAAGTGGGCCAGGCAAAGAACCTTTAAGCACCCACTTTTATTTTGTTCAAATTAGACAATTATATATATATATATATATATATATATATATATATATAAAATCAACATTTTATTTTTACTCGCAGCTTCTTCTTTTTAATATTGCAAATATTAAATGTGGAAAATAAAAAAGAACCTATCACATGTTTTCAGATATTTAACTCGTATAAATGTTTCCAAAATTACAAATCAGTTGATGATTTTTTTAATATTTTGATATAATTAAATTAGTTTCTTATAATTCTGAATATATTTAGTATCTTATGTGTTTATTTTGGCTCCCCAAAACAAGGAAAAATCTTTAAATAGTATTTAAACATAGCTTTGATCATCTACAGATAAAAGGACAAGTAACATAGAATGAATGATTGCAAATACACACACACACACACACACACACACACACACACACACACAGGGTGTGGCAGAAATACCTCCCACGTAATAGGAATTCATTAGTGAAAATGGTGTCTTCATCTAACTCATGTTTTATCATTATGTGGGAAGTATTTGTGGGAGATATTTCTGCTCCACCCTGTATTAGAAATCTATCTATATATATGTATATATAAGATAAAGAACAAATAGGTAATGTCTATCAATCTAACATATTTCATTTTTATTAAAGCTTCAGCAGAGATTGCAAGAAAACAGACAGAACTTTGGTATTTTCAATTTTGTCTGGATCAATTCTCATTGGTCAGTCATATATCATGTGCATTAAAAATGTAGATAATTCTATATGTATAAAATTTAATAATATTGTGAATACAAAAATGTCAAAATCAGATACTCAGAGTTTCATGTAATAACAATCATCAGATATTTGACAAAATTTGATATTATTATTATGATATAATGGAATATGCATACACCTGTGTTCCCCACTCACTGGAATATGATTGGCTGGTCTTCGTCATAAATACAGACAGACGTGTAGGTACGACAGAGTTTAAGTCTATGACGATGCCCATTGGACTATGCCATTGGTTATTCTATTGGTCTACACTTATTACCTGCGACTACGATGAGTACCAGTTGATTACTGCTACCGTGTACTATTTGGTTATAGTAGCCAAACCCACTTAGCTACTTTGATCAAATATATCCCTTTCCGGGACATATCATATTATAATTTATTACATTTAGGCACTGTTGATTTTGGTATTGTCCCCTTGGTTTATTTTATATTTTAAGTTTGTGACTTATTTTATAATTTAACTTATATTGTGTGCATGTGATATATATATATATATATATATGTATGTATTTTAGGAATATTTTCTGTCCTTTACCAATTGAGGATTGTGCAACCACCTCCAACATCACAAGAGTATATGAAACTACAAGTCATAGGTACAGTGATGGTTAAGTAAAGTATATTTATGGGTTAAAGTACTCAATATCAGGGATAGAATGTATGTAAATAATAAAATGGACATTGAGGTCAACACACAAGTCACTTTCATGCGTAAATGCAGTTTTCATGCCTAAATATTGCATTTAAGCATGAAACAGACTGTGACTTCTGGGTGTTGACTTCAATGTCCACTTTTTTATTTAAATGCACTCAATCCCTGATACTGAGCACTTTAACCCACAAATATAACACACCTTAAAACTATATTTTTATCATATATATATATATATATATATATATATATATATATATATATCAAAGGAAAAGCTGAATACATTAAAGAGTTTGGTAATAATTTATTTCAGACAGACAACTACCTCTCATTAGACCTGAGTTATAAAATACGTTAAAATATATATATATATATATATATATATATATATATATATATATATATATATATATATTTATTTATTTAACAACACAAATTTGTTTTGTCTAACAAAAAAACATGAATCAAAAAATTTAACGTGTTTAAAGGTGAGTAGACTTTTTTTTATATTTCTCAATATCAAAACCAAGTGACAATATTTAAAATAAGTTCAAAATTGATCCAGTTTCACAGATATACTGCTCATATGAGCTTTAGGTTTGCAAAGATATCAGCTGCCAGGTTTTGGTCATCTAGATTTTTGGAGGTGCCCTACCCTAAATCATGATATTGTCTGCATTATATTTATTAATGATCTGAGAATGTTCGTCGGCAGATTATTAATATAAAGCAGGAAGAGAGTAGGGCTGAGGAGAGTGCCTTGGGAAATGCCTGCATTGATTTCATGTTCTTCAGAGGAACAGCCATTAATGATGACCTTCATGGTCCTACCTGATAACAAAGATTTGATAAATGAGAAGACTGTTCAAGAAATACCATAGCTGGAGAGTTTGTGTAGAAATCCTTTATGCCACACCTTGTACCAGATTTAGCAAAGCTTAATAAAGATCTGTATTACAAATCTGTTTTGTATATTTAATTCAGCTTTTCAATCATGCATTTTTTCTAACCTTTTATCGTTCTTAAGCAACATCTACAACTTGAAATCCTTTTTTCCCTTCACTTGTTATTTTTGTCATACATCCCACAATTACCTTATAAAGTACCAGCATAACAGTTTAAAAATGCTTTCTTGATTTTTAAAATATCTCTTTTTGGAGTTTATATATTCATTACATGTTATTACATCATATTATGTAGAATTATACGATCAATTTTTGATTCATTTATACATATTTACAGATACGTTCATACGTCTTAGCATGTCTTTTTAAGTGATTATGCATTTTAGATAATTCACAGGAAGATGTTTTACTTACTATGATATTGACATATATATGGATATATATATATATATATATGAGTGTATCGATATAAGTATATATGCATATGTGTGCATATATGGGTGTGTGACTGGGTGGTTAGAATGTTCACTTTCTGATCATGAGATCTGAGTTCAAATCTCACAATGGTCAATTTGTCAGGAACATGACTTCTTGATGTTATCAGGCTGGGGAGGTGATTCCAGCATGTGACACCTTTGGAAAGTGACTGAAAACCATACCACAGGTTGACCCACACCTTGTGACTTAAACTGGGTAGACAGAACTGTTTGTAGGCTGTTGATAGTTGTGCTAGCATGGCATCACAAGTCATCATGACTGAGGGTTTAAGCATACTGGTGTTTTTCAAACTGCTGATCATGACAGATTATGCATTGTCTCCCAAAAACTTTAATTGTTCAGCATAGTTACAATATAAACCACTGGTGGGCCCTGTGGGTGTTAAAAAATCTAATGTGCCTGAGTAGGTGTCTGTGACAAAGATTTGCTAGTTGCTTTCAAAACTGGAGTAGCCAGCCATTATATGCATGTGTACATTTTTACATCTCAACATACCAAAGCAGATATACAAGGTAGTTGAAAAGTTCACAACCAAAGAAGCCTTTCCAAGAAATACCTTTGGCCAGACTTTGGGAAGTGGGCTAGATATATGTTGATGTCTATCTGAATATATATATATATATCTGTTAGTATTTTAACATATGAAAATACATGTGTATACAGCCAAATATATTAATATCATAATATTAATATATTTGGATGTATACATATATATATATATATATATATATATATATTATATTTACATAATGCTAATATTACATACATACAGAAAATATATACTTGATATATTTTTATATGAAGGGGTGCCAAAAATTTTTCAGTTTTACCAAGATGATAGACCATTTGGTCGAATTTAGAGAAATGGGTTGGACGAAGAACTTTTCTCCATTCCTCTGTATAAAGCTTAAATGTTGCCTATTAATAGAATCTATATCATAATTATATGCAAATACTGGTCATCATTAATATTCAAAGAGCCTGCTCTGCTTATTCCTATTATTTTCTTATTAAGAAAAAGGAAACAAGTCTATAATAACTAGTTAACAAACCTGGAGTTATCTATCTTGAACTGACTTTGTTTTTTATTCAGTTGTACTTAATTAATTGAAAATTACTCAGAAACCAGTAGTCTGATTAGAGTAAAAATTGCTTTATTGAAGTTAGAGATTTTAATAGTATTGTGCTAACAGAAATTCATTATAATGTGCTGTTTTTGCTGTTGATTTATTTTTCATATGTAACTTAGGATTTTAACTGATACTCAATTTTCTTAAGTTTGGTGCAATAATTTGTACTTAAATGTCTTAAATAACTGCTTAAATCATTTTTTGGGGATATAATAAAAAAGAAAGTCATTAAAATATAATATTCTATTAGTAAAATTCTTTATTATGGTATAAAATAATGTATTTATTATTTTTTTTTGCTTAATTTTACATCCTTGGAGAGAAAGGGGTTACTTAAACCACACTGACATCGAGAGCGGAATTACTTAATATTTATCATCCTGGGTATGACGATAAACTACATCGAGCAGCAAGGCCTCTACTCGGGAGGTTTTGAGAAGCATGGAACCAACTGTTAATTGCTGTTTCTCCCAGATCCATCCTGACCCAGGGTCATAGCACCTGTTAGGGTCGCAGCTAAGGGCAAATAGTGAACCTCCAAACTAGAGTCAAAATATTATTAAAGTATAAAAACATGTTTCTAGTAAAAATACAAACAATATATTTTCATAGTAAAAAAATTTACCAGCAATTCATTATTGAAAAAGGAAGAGAAAAATTACCATTTGTAAAATAAAAATTACTAAAATATCCCAAGAAAATTAAATTTTGACACTAAATGACCCATAAAGTTTTGATATGCCACTAAACAAAGCAAACCAAACCAAGCTTAATATTTAGTCAAATTGGAGTACAGTTACTTATAAACAAAAAATTGTGTATCTTTAAACATAAAAATATATAATTTATATATTATTTGTTCTTATTGTATATTATTTACCAGTTTTTAGATAAACATTAATTGACTAACCTTGTAACCATTTTTAGTATATTTTCTTTAGAGATTGTATAATCTGCTGTATTAACTACAAGTTCTGAAACTAACTTTACATACAATTTAATACTAAATTATCGACATTGTTACACTTACTGATAAATATTTTTTGGTTATTCTTGTGTCCCTAACTTTCTTTTGTTCTGTCTTGATGCTTCGTCTGATAGAGCACATTAAATTTTTTCTCATTTTTCCTTTCCCTTAACAGAAGAAAAAAAAAATGATGCAAAAATATCTTTTTGCTCTCTTCCAAAATGTTTTCTTAGATGCCATTTTGTTTCCTTTCTTCATTCTTCTCATCAAGAAACTATTTTTATTTAGTCTTTGTTGCCAATTTCATCTGCAAGAGACATTTCTCTGTTCTTTGTTGCCTTCTTACTGTCACCATATCTGTTCGAGCTAATCTCCAGCGTTTTACCTGCTGTTTCTGTTCTATAAAGTTTTGGTTAACATAGTTATTTGGGACAAAATAGGATAAAAGCAACAGGCAGATGTTAAATTCCAGAATGTCTAATCTTGAAAATAGTCACAAAATTAATTGATATTTCAATACAGTCTTTTGTAAGGGCATTAGTTTTGTTGAGAGTTTGATGATGGACAAAAGTAATGAATTTCAACTGAGACATTATTATAATTATATATGGATGTGTGAAAGTTTATAACAAATATATAATGTATGTATGTGTGTGTGTATATATATATATATATATATGATAGAAACATAATAAATTGTAGCCTCTTGAAGAAGTGTATAAATATAAATGTAAGAGAAATAAAATGAAAGAAATACTAAAATTAATAACTTCATTTAAGAAATTTAAATAATATTATAAACATATCAAAAATATAAAATTTATATATATATATATATATATATATATATATATATATATTGATCCCAGCTTGAAGCAATCAGACATTTCGTCACACTGAAGAGCTGTGAGACAGTGAAAGTGTCTGTCTATGGATGACTATATATGTATGTATAACATGATAGATAAGCTACTGTATATAAGTAATACATCTATAAATTCATAGATAATTAATGCATTTGCTTAATAATTTATCATTTAATTGTACAGACTGAGAACACACACACACACACACATACATATATATATATATATATATATATATATATATATATATATACTTATTTTTTCCTGCATGAATGTGAAGCAAAATTTATTTGCATATTTAAATTTTATGTTTTCTATAAATCTTACTTATTATAAAACACAGATTGTGTGTGTGTGTGTGTGTGTGTGTGTGTCTGTACGTTTATATATTGGATCGGATTTCCTACATTTTTCAACCGATTTCAACAAAACTTCACAGGACTACGTAAAATTATCTTGCGATGGTTCTGACAGTGCCAAAAATTGGAAAAACACAATTGTTTTTGCATGAAATCAATTTGAAAACACAATTAAGAGGCATCGCTATTGCGAGAATGAAAGGTTGACAACTCATATCGAGTTATACCTATAAAACCCAGGTTGTGTGTGTGTGTGTTCATTTATATATGGGATCAGATTTCCTACATTTTTCAACCGATTTCAAAAAAACTTCACTTTTTTTTGGCAGGTAGTGTTTATTATTGTCTTGCCTACTTTTTTCTTTATTTTTACATTCAGAATGCTTTAAAAATTGCATTTACAAGACAATTGTTTATAATAAAATTCTATTCAATCAGTAGACTCATAACGATTGAAAACAATGTTTTTGTTTGAGTTTGGGTTTGGGTTTGACCAATTCGTAAAAAAAAAAAAAAAAAAAAAACTAATTAAGACATGCGTGTCTGTCAACCTTAAACAATAATCTTTGTCAATTTTATTTTTCAGTCTTTATGATGGTTGACACTTGATCTATCTCTTACTGTTACATCCCCGGGCAACACCGGGCTCTACTGCTAGTAAGTTATAAGTGGAACAGACAGTAAAAGAAGGAACAAATACAATATTTCACTTGTTCTTATCTCTGTCCTGAACACATGATATACATGGCAAAATCAGCTATCTATACACCTATATTTATATACACAGATAAATCAATAAGTCTAATACAAAAGAAGAATTTTACTAAACAAATATTTACTTTTCAATATATTCCTTCTCCTTGTTAATGCACTTAATTCACTGTTGAATATTAATCACATAAATTAAATATTCTACAGTTAAATTTTCAGATCAAAATTTAGATAATAATTACGTCATGCTACAGATTTACTGTTTTGTCTTACTTATGGTGCATATATATATGTATATATATATATCACAATCTGCACCTACGTATTTTGATATTTATACTTTCCCAACAGGCAACTCTGCAATAGTTAAAAGTTGGTATTGACAACAATATTCTCTATGGATATTTTGCATGGAAACTTGTAGAGTTTGACTCACCATCTCCCATTTTCTGTTTGTGTATAATTAATTTTGTAAAATACTATGAAAATTTCCATAATAAAAAGAAATGTGAAATTATATAAAAATAATTAAAGGGTAAACAAAAAAATCAGTAGTTTAGGTTTTTTTATTAAACTTTATTTTGAGGGGAGTGTATAAAAAAGAGATTTATTAAAAGAAGAAAGTTACTAACACGTACTCTTTAAATAAAAAAAAAACTGCTATAATGAAGCCAGACAGTTAGTAAAAAATGGCTTGAATAAAATTTGAAGTGTAAAACCTTGTATATGTGAGACTCAAATTGATGTTATAAAAGCACCGAAATGAAGCCTGATGGTTTATTAAAAAGACACATGTATAAAATTTGGTTTTCAATAATTTATAAAAAGACAGATACGTTTTGGGATTTTTTTACCAATGAAAAATGTAAGTATAAGATTTTGTTGTGAATCTGGAGCTGATCTGTGGCTATTAAAGAAGTCAGGTTGGTCTAAAGACCAGAAGGAGTTTGGCATTCACAAAGAAGACTGGCTGGTATTATGAGATGAAGAAGAAGAAAAAAAGAAAGAAAGAAAAGCAGAAAGAGGACAAAAAGATTCTACACTTTTAGAGAAATATATTTATCTTTCTATAGTTATTTGTGAAAGTTTGTCACAAAATTAGAAGTATGAACTTTTATGACATACAAGTTTTATCTCAATTTTAAATTTCAGTTTAAAAATTTAATTATTGTCTATACGTTAACCAGTAATGCTTGTGAATTTGCCATCCTTATCAACTCCTTTCGGCAATCAAATGAATTGAAGTAAGTGAACATTTTGTTTATAATAATTATAATTGTTTTTATGAGCCTAACAGAATTGTAATCATGACTTGTTATCATTCCTAATTGTGTGATGCACAAAGGAAGACTTGCACAAGCATGTTTTATAAATGTTGTATTCTGTATATTACTATTATCTTTATGTCATTCATGTAAATTTCTTTCAAATTTCACACTGGTCGAAGAATTCTATTTTTTCATTTGTGCTGTTCATAATACTCAGGATAAGATGTTTTCCCTTCTGATCCTCTCTTGATAAAATCATTTTAATACTCACAACTAAGTATATAAAAGAGTGAGAGTTTTCTAGATGTTTCATTATAATTCACTTCTACTTGACCCACATAGATATCAGGATGCCAGAAAACCATGATTTTTGTGCATACTGAATATAGTTCTCTCAATCAACTTGCTTTCAGACCTATAAATTTTGCAACATCAGTCTTGAGCAGTTAGTACATCTGATTAAATATAAAATCCATGAAATTCCATTTAGAAAGATGTCTGCATTTGTAATAGAATTTGATTCCAAGTGACAGACTTGATTGTCCAGTGCATTTTCAAAAGTACAGGTTTCAGTAGAAGCAAAGAGAACTGGTAAATTATGTGTCATTTTTGAGTTCCTTAAATTATACAGTGTCTGGTTATAACAGAGTGTCTATTTTTGGATAAGTGATTTGTTATTCCAAAGAGATGGTCCAACCACCAGTTTTGGCCAAATCTATGATCTTATTCCAGTGCTGTCATCACCACTCTCAAGTTTGTGAAAGTTATAACAGGGAATTTGTGACTATTTACACTATTTACATTGTTCGGCCTGTTGCACTTGTCTTTATTGTCATATTTCAGCCGTTGTATGCTCAGACCTTCTTCAGGTGATATTAGTTGGAATTTCAAACTGAACACTTTATTTTGTTCATCAGGGTAGATTGTTCTATTTCCACATGCCATGCCTTTTTGGTTTTCAGTTATTTCCCTTTTTAGTAAATCAACTTTCCAAGTTTTTGTTCACCTCTGCTGTGGCCAGGTATTGAACTCACAACTCACAAATGAGTCAAGTCACTAGGTTACTTCAACCAGTGCTTTTATCCACTAGGCCATGTGTCCTTGTGGATGAAATAAAGGGTTCAGTTCAAAATTCCAATGTATATCACCTGAAGAAGGCTGTAGCATACAACTGCTGAAAGATTGTGAATATGACAATAAAGATGAGGACAAAGGTATGAACAATATAAATAGTGTAAATAGTTACAATATCTCATCTCAAGAATATAGACAGAGGGAATCTGTGGTTTAAAAAAAAAGAAATTGGCAAAAAAAAAAATGGATTTTTTTTTTAGTACTTTGGAAATGAGAGCTGATTAAAAATAATAAGAGATCATCCTCTGTTTATATCAGGAAATGACATGAAAGAAGAAGATTTGAATGCTATACCATGAAGAAGCATTACCTTAAAACGAAAGGTTCATTTATTGGTATTTACAGTATTTAATATTGTTGGTAATTAAGGGAAAAGATCAAGATATAGACAAGCAAGAAGAGTCATCAATCAAATTCTAGATGACATTACACTCAAAAAACAAAAACTGAGCTATCAGAAATAAATGATTAGAGAGAAGTGGTCAGAAGTATTTATTTGAGGACTATCTGATGAATAGATAGAAATATTGACAAAGTCAAATACAGTTTATATCCGTTAATCAAATTTTGGCTACCTACTAGTAATTTATCCAGACTTAATTTGTGGTTTGAAATTCTGTTCTAACAGTTACTTTTCTCGTACTTCTAACCTGTAGACTTCCCTTCTGATTACTTGCTTCACTGCTAGCTACAATCATCAAAAATTTAAATGCAGTGTCAATTGCTATCTTCTGTCTTCCTGAATCCTGTTTCTTTATTCTCCTTTTCTCACTTCTCCTTACTAAAGTCTTCCCATTCTCTTTCCTTCCTTATAACCCCCAGTATCTTAGTGGAATTATCACCTTGCTTGGGGTGAAATGATTAAAAGTAAAATAAATTGTATACTGAACAACATAACAACATAACAAGTTTTTTATGTTAACCAATGAAATTATTTTTTTAATGTGATAAATATGACCAGGTGTATAAAGATTTATTATTTTCATTAAGTATTATTTTAATAATAATAATAGCAATAATTTAGTAAATTAATGATAATATTTTGATCATATTAACAATAATATTAAAAAAGTTCCATATTTAAATATCAGTAATGATATTTCAATATTAATAATAATGAAGTAAAAATCATTTTTTAAAATAATTATATTGTCATCATATTATTTTAATAAAATTCTTTAAAATTTATTATAAATTTAATAATACTTAAATTGAAAAAATATTATCTCATATTTATCACATGATTCAAATTAAAAAATATTATCTCATAATTCATCAAATTTCAAGAACAATTTAATAATAATAAAACCTCATAACAACTCAATTCTTTTCTTTCATTTCTGAAATAATAATATTGCCAAATAGAAGTACTTTGAGATTTTAAAGAGAGACTGTTCAATCCAAAATAAAAAAATAAGGTTTCTGTCAAGAAGTGCATAAAATGGAGGATCAACATAGCACATCGGTAGTGATAAGATCTGATCCCCCATTTTAAATACAATATTCTATTATAACCCATGAAGATCTTGATAGAGGAAAGTCAATGATCTTTTCTGTTATAAATGATTATTTGTTGGATATAAAATGAGGGCTCAATTTAATACTTAATCAATGAAAAAAAGTTTGTGTACAGAATTAAATCAGGGTACACACACACACACACACCATTTATCTGGTCTGGTGTTGCTGCTATTCATGTAAACTTCTTGAAAAAATCCAAAGAAGGATCTGTAATGTAATCAATTCTAACATGACATTTCAACTTCAGTCACTTTTTCACCAATGTGAGTGGCTTCCCTCTGTCTTTTCTACAAATATTTTCATGGCAAATGCTCTGACAAGCTTTTCTCTCTGGTACCCTGACTTACATGAATTTAAGGGGTGCTATGAGATTGGCATCTAGGTCTCACTCATTTACTGCTGAAATAGCTAAATGAAACCACCACTTCTACTCCAACAGTTTATTTTCTCATACTTCTCACCAGTGGAACTCTCTTGCTTCCCTGATTACTACAATCTTCATACATTTAAATGAAACATCAATTGCCATCTTCTTGAATCCTGTTCATCTTTTGTCCTTTCCTCAATCTTTCATATTCTCAGTCTTTTCTCTCACTTTCACTCCCTGTAACCTTCTTTGAACTAGTGGCAATCCCACCTTGCTTGAGGTAAAATGATTAAAAGTATGTATGTATATATATATATATATATATATATATATATATATAAAATGAGAGGTTTGTTTAGTACTCAATGAGAAAGCCAAATGACTTCTGCCTATTTTATATACAGTGCACAAATAAAATTTACATGGTAGATAAAATGAAAAAAGATTGATATACATCTTGTTTTGACTTAACTATTTGACTTTCTTGAAAAACAACTGCTTAGTGGTTAAAGTAGTTTTGAATTTGTGCCTGAACCTAAATATAAAAAAATAGACAGGCTTTCCCCACTTGCAATAGCAGTATAATAAAATCTTCCCAGGCTACCCCGTATCATTTGGTTCTATTCTAGACTAAGCTGAGAAAACAATCTATCCTAATTTCTTTCAAGTAATTGAGAAACAAAGCTGGGTAGAATTTTGTAAAATCTCTCAAGCCATTGTTGATAAGAAAAAAAAAGAAAGGAAACTAAAACAAAAAAAAAAAAAATGGAAATTATAACCTCAGTAATAAAAACAGAATATTTAACATAATTATCAACTCGAATTTTTTATGCAAAGATTTTGATCTTCTTCTCTGCTGGCTTCTTGGAGACAAGATGGCACCAGGAAATCAGAAGAAGTCCAAGAATGTATTGTACCATGTGGATTTGGCACTTTGAAAAGATAACAATCACTTATCTTTGGCAGGAAAAAAATGGCCAGACTTGCACATTTTATCATTTGCAAATTTAGGAGAAAAATATAAAAAAATAAAATAAAAATAAAATTAATACTGCCTCAAAGAAAAGGCACCATTTTGTCTGCACTTCACAATTAAGATATATAAACCAATCTTCAAAATGGGATTCAATTGCAAGATGTTGATAGAAATCAGCTTTTTTCATTTATTTAGAAAATATATCCAAATGAAAGATTAAAAAATTAAGATAAGCTCCAAGAACAGGAAGTTCAGAAATGAATTTTTTCTTACTCATCAAATTATGAATTTACTTTTACTAATAATCAAATTATAACCTTTAGCACTCTGTATTATTAATATTACTTCTCTTTCCACTGAATTCTTTTTCAATGCCTCTTAAGTTGTTTTCTGTTGCCATGGCAGGATATAACAACACAACTTTGAAATTTGAAGAAATTCAAATTCGGGGATCAGGGTCACCTGCTGTGTCAGAAAAAAAATTTTGTATCAAAACTGAAGTTACATACAGTGTGATAAAGGATAGGAAGTAACTTAGTATCACTAAACATTACTTGATTTTTTTATACTTATCTCCACTTTCTGACTAAAGCTTGTATGCTTAGTGAACTTTCTTTAATATCAGTTCACTGAAGAGCAATTGGATACATGTTTTGATGAAAAATTTGTGTTTTGGATAATTTTCTAGCATATGAGGAGCATATTCTGATTAAAAAGATCTATGCAAATATTAAACTGCATCCATTGTGTTAACTATCCTCATTACCTTTATATTCCATTGGTGAAATATAAGTTCCACTCAAGCAGCATCTTCTCACAAAACCACTGCTAGTTCAAGTCTAGGGTTATCTTCCTTATAGTTATTTTTACACTTTAACCCTCTACCTTGAGTGGCTTTTGGGACTTGTACAGGATGAACGTCATTATAAAAAAACATATGATGAGAGAAGTGTTTACTGAAACTTAAAATAGAGAGCTCTCTGGTTGGGATAGCAAACAAAACAAAATTTATCAAGAGCTACAAAGGACAGAAAATTGTGGAGAGCCATGATTGCTAACATCCTGAAGGGGCATGGCATAGAGAAGAAGAATATATATATATATATATATATGACCAGGAGACCCACATTCAAATTTCCCCATGATCAATTTGTTAGGAAAGTGACTTGTTGATGTTATTGGTTTGGGAAGATGATCCTAGCATGCAGATCCTTTGGAAAGTGCTTGAAAAACATACCACAGTTTGACCCAAGCCTTATTTGGGAAATTGGGTAGACAGAACTATTTCAGAACCTTTGATGGTCGTCCTAGCACCAATTTACAAGTCATCGTGACCAAGGGTTTAAAAGTGTTGCCTTGTTCAGACTTGATTACACCAGATAATACATTCTCTCCAAGAAACTGTAACTAAGGTTTGCTCAGCGTAGTTGCAGTATAAACGACAGGTGGGCTCTATAGGTGTTGAACAAACACAAATGCACCTGAGCGGGCATCTGCAATAGGGATTGGATAGCCATCCTAGCAGAAAGACATCCTCGGATGCAAATGGCCAGCCATTATATATATATATATATATATATATATATATATATATATATATATATATATATATACATAGACCTACATAGACCTTCTTACTTAGGGACACAGACATATGCAGAGTGTGATGGGTAAATTGTCACCATTTTATAATTTTAATTACACACATACATGTTGTTTATTTTTGATTTTGTTGACTGCACAGTATAGTAGGATCAAGTGGGCACCATCTGTGAGAATAAAAAAGTACCATGATGCATTTCACTCTGCTGAATTTGTTGGTGAGGGCCTCAGACTCAACACAGAAGCCTACATCAAGTGCCTTGAGGAAGTAGTACTGCCCTGGGTCAAGAGGGTGTCTGCTGGAAGACCCATGACAGGTGACAGGACTCTGCACCATGCCATACATGCAGGAGAATCCAGTCATGGCTGTCACATAATTTCTGCGACCTCATCACCCTTTATATCTGACCACCTAACTCCCCAGACAGCAAACCCCTTGATTATTATATGTGAGGCACCGTTGAGCAAGAGACCAACAAAACTCCTTGTAAGATCAAAGATGAACTGAAGGTAAGGATTATGGAAGCATTCAACAACTTAAACAAGGAGGCTGCCCAGAAGAAATGCAGAAGATTCCAAAGTCATTTAGAGGCTGTGGTTAAAGTCAATGGTGATTATTTTATTGAATAAATTTATTCTTTACTATTTCAAGATATTTTTGTGTAATATTAAATATATCCCTTAAAATTAGATTTCAGTATTATTTTCATTTTTGCATTATTTAGATGACAATTTATCCATTGCACCCTGAATATATGAATCTCTCATATTTTTATACGTATGGATGTGCACACACACACATACATACATACATACATACATACATACATACATATATATATATATATATATATATATATATATATATATATATATATATAATAACATATGAACTTACTATATACCTACTTTTGCAACTCATATGTATGTACGTATGTATGTATGTATATTTCAGTCTAAAATAAATCACCACACAATGGGACAGTGTATAATAACATATCAGCTTACTGTATACATATATATATATATATATACACACCTGTATGTATGTATGTATGTATGTATTTCAGTATAAATCACCACAGAATGGGACTGCAGTGGATTTAATACCATTAAATTCAGAGATCAATATCCTAACAAGGTCATTGATTAAGCAAATAAGAATTCTACCTCTCTGCTATTGTTATCTGAAATGCTTTCATGATTGACAATGCAGTCCAATTCATTTGAGATTCATTGCAGATTCACTGGATTTCAATTTGCCTTCATTCAAAATGCATCAGTTGCTCTATTTGCATGTTCCTGATGTGCTCATGCCTCCCATTTGAACAGATCTTTTTATGGCATTTCAGACAGTAGGAAATGACTGTTGGTAGCAAGACAAAGCAGCACTTAGCAAATGCCTAAATGTTTCCTGGGAGAAGAATTTGTAAATTCACTGAATATAGATTCAGATGAGCAATTGAAAAGGCATCCAGTTTTTAGATTTCTTACTTGGACTGAATTAGCAGAACTGGAAACTAAAGAATACATGAATCCAAAAGAAGAAAAACATACATTATGAGAATATATATATATATATATATATATATATATATATATACACAAAAAATGTTTTGGTTTTGGTTGCTTTTTACAGCTTATCAACCAATTGTGGGTTATTTTGGGAATATTTAGTAAGTAGGTTATTATCTAGGATGGTTGGTTTATTGTGTCATGCTAGATAATATTTCTATATATTTTTATATAAATTTTAGTTTTGTGTTTGTTCATGTAGCAATATCATTGTCTGTGGATATTTTGTTAAAGATAAACATCTGAACAATGTTACAGAAACTCTTTCAACAGTTACTGCCTTGAGAATTATCGTCTAAATGAAGAGGACCTCAGAAGAACCATGTCAAATGAACCTGAAAAAATGCTTGGCTGACTGGAGTGGACTTGAATGACTCTTTTAGATGAAAAATGACAGCTCAAAGAATGTTTGCCCTCAATCAGACAGTGGTCACTATCAGCCCGAAACAGAAAGGCACACAGAGAGGCAATCCACACCGCTGCCTCACTCATTAACAGCAGAAAATTACAACTAGAATAAAATTTACCTACTGCTACAATTTAATTTCATCATTTTATTCCATGGTTAACTATATAGCTAAAGAGTTATTTTTAAAGCACAAGCATTTGACTGGAAGAAGCAGCATCCTAAGAATGGACCTGGTCTGACCTGAGCTGCAACACTACATTTGGTTTAATGGCATATCAACACTTAAACTTGGTATTAACTATGATTGATAGATCTTTTTTATGGCTTATCAACTTTTAGCTGGTTATTTAAAGCCAGAAAATATTTTTTTAGATTGTAAGAATTTTCAGAGATAATAATGATTTAATTATACAATTCCTAGTAATTAACTCATAGCTGTGGGGAGAAGAGGTGGATTAATAACTTTTCCAAGGATATATGTGTGTAAGTAAATATAACAAACCTGATTGGAATTGGTACTCTGCCCTCATAACTATGAGTATATTTAAATTAATATATACTTATATATACATGTATATACAAGTATAAAAAATAATAAGGGATCTAATACATATATATGCCTGGGTGGATGTATTTGTAGACACATGTATGTAACTGTGTATCTGTACATGTGTATGCATATATATATATATATATATATATATATATATATATATATATATATATTATTTTTAAAATATGTTTTTTTTCACTAGACAGTTCTAACCATGTTTCAAAAATGGAAGCTGAAAGCTCCAAATTTAATTTTGTAATTAAATTAAAGACATTAGTTCCATTTCCTCCTCAAGCGAATTTTGGAGTAACTTTTAAAATTACTGGGTTTTAATATTAATGCCCTGTAAAATTACATTGAGCACTATTTTGTAAAAATAAAAATATCCATAAGAACACCAGATTATATATCTTACTGTTCTTTCTTTTTATTTATATATACATATATATATATATATATATATATATATGTGTATGTATGTATGTATATGTGTGTTTGTAGGTATATATATGTATACAAAAAATAATAAAAGGACCTTGAATTAAAATTCTACCATACCAAATGACTCTAATACAGATATAGATAAAACAAACAAGCACAGAGCAAGATAGGGTCTCTTCAAGCATCAAGTTAGGAAGTGATAATCTATAGTAATTAATTTGATTTACTTATTCTCAGATATTGCAAGACATTTTCCTCAAAGATAGTTCTGTCTTTCTTTTAGTTAAACTGATGATGCTAAAGAGAATGTAAGCTTTCTCTGGTGAAACACATATTTGATAAAAAAAAATTTCCACTTTGTCTCATCATCTCTTTACTTTTTTTTTGATACTATGATTGTATTTCAAACTATTTCTTTGGTTTCCAGTCAAAGTTTAAATGTAAATTGTCTAATATCAGAGAATTTCTGGTTTTATAAGATATTATTAAAGAGTTATGATATATATATATATATATATGCAGGTAAGACACACACACACATATATATATATATATATATATTTATACACACACAAATCCAGATAAGATGCAAATGATATATACATACATACATATATCATCAATCATCTTAACAATGAAACACAAGAAATCAGACAAATACTCATGGACAATACAAAAGTACTATACCATATAAATTGTAAAATAATGACTACAAATATTAAAAACCTTGACCACAGTAGATAATAAACAACCTGGCCTTAATAAAAATTTCATTCAATTTAGGAAGAAACATACTAAATATATTTAATAAGCAAAAAAAAATGTAAAAAAATGACGAGACACACCACACAAGCTGATACATGATGAATGCATAATGCCTGCCCCTAGATGCATTCTCATTAATCCACAGATTCTTTGGCAAAATAGTCAGAAAAGTCAAAATAGTCAGAAAATATTGGAAAATTTATGTTCAGTCTCAGACCAGGACTTAGAAAAATTGGGGGAATCAATGAAAAAAATCAATACAAAATCAATAAAAAGATCGTAAGCATAAAAATTTTGTTGGTCCTTAACCAAACTTGCATGAATGAGAAATTGCTGTGCAGAGCACTATATATATATATATATATATATATATATATATATATATATATATATATAGGTACACATATATAGATAGGATAAAAATATCTAATTTTAAGGTATGATATATTTATGTCAAAGTGCTGAATATCAGGGATAAGGCATATATAAATATCAATGTAGATATTCTGGTCAACACCCAGTGGTGGCAGTCTGTTTCATGCTTAAACACAATTGTAAAAACATCCTGATCACACACACACACACATATATATATACACACACACATATATAAACAGTTCACAGTTCACACACACACACATATATATATACACACACACACACACACACACACACACACACACATATAAACAGTTCACACACATATATATATATATATACACACACACACATATATATATAACAGTTCACACACACACACATATATATATATATATATATATATATATATATATATATATATATATATATATATATAAACAGTACACAAACACACATATATACACACATACTCATATACACAAAAACATATATACATACATACATATATATATATATACACCCAATATATGATTGGTGTACACGGAATAAATTCCAATAATCAACAATTACTATTCTTAAAAGAGTGCTCAATACAGAGTAGAGCAGATATAATTATTTATTTAAAAATTATAACATAAATTTGTTACATAACATATTTATGTTATTATTTTTAAATAAATAATTATATATATATATATATATATATATATATACTTTATTTAACATAAATATAACTGGTCATGACTGCCAGTTTTGTATTCACAGTCATTAGTTGGCCAATGCTGGTCTTTTGGTTATATGGGTATTCATACCCCTCAATTGACCCAGGATGTTACAGTAAGGGTAGTTGGCAATTGCACATAATGTATTCACCAAATAAAATGTGAGAGAAATACCCATATGGCAAATAATGGAATTGGCAAACATCCCCTTATTTCCATAAGAGGAAAAATAACAAATCCCAAAGATACCAACATAATAAATCTATCTGTTTTCGATAAGCAGTGCACAAGAGCACAGGAATAATTAAGAAATCCTTCATTTTAATATGTTCTCTGAAACAGTAGCGATACAGAATGTCTGTTGAGACTTTTAAGGAATTTAGTTGCCTTATATAGTGAAGGAACAAAGATGCTGCACTACTTTTGATTAGGTTATAATTGGTTGTCTTTTTACCTTTTTATTTTTTT
This sequence comes from Acanthosepion pharaonis, assembly GCA_903632075.3. Lineage (NCBI taxonomy): Eukaryota > Metazoa > Mollusca > Cephalopoda > Sepiida > Sepiidae > Acanthosepion > Acanthosepion pharaonis. The sequence goes on along the minus strand of CAHIKZ030001802.1, from coordinate 140,562 downwards.
ACAATGATGTTCATCCTTGAGGTAAAAGGTTACAGAGTAAGAAGCACAGCTGATGCAGATATTTAGGGAAAATAGTTTTCTTAAGATTATAGTAATTGGGGAAACATCCTCTTGGGAGTCAGTTCCAAAAAGCAGCAGTTTGTAGGAAGAAGCTGCTCAAGTGGAACTGACATTTCACCAACAGAATTCAAAACGTTGTGAAAGTGGTTCACTACAATGTGCATAGTGTGGTGGGTCTTAGCCATAAAGGCCAGAACTGGTAGAATTATGGAATGTATTTCATCTGAGCACTTTCCATGAAAATAGTGACAGAGCATTGAGAGGCTTTAAACCTTCTGCCTGTGAGAAAGGAATTGTAAAGTAGAAAATAATTCATCACCTACAAGGTAACACTTTTGGACTCTATCAAGACTGGGAAGTGAAAACTGGACAGCTCCTTAAAAACCCAGAAATAGTAAGCATGGCTTTTGTATTGTTGTCAGTATAAAATTTGAAATGAAAATAGGTTCATATGTTATGACTATGCAATAGAATTTAGTGTCAAATGGTCAATAATATAATTATAGTTTAATGGCATTTTAATATGTGAGTAGCAAGATTAAAACAAATTTTATTAATAGTGAGTTGCTTTCTTTTAATGTAAAGGGCCTCCGGGTTTTGCAATCACTTTTTGAAGATTGAATGGCAAAGGACTATGGCACTGTCAGCCAAAATCTAATGGAAATTAGCAGAAGCCTTCTGGATTTGTGTCATGCTTGAAAATTACACTTAGAAAATGACAGGTCAATTTTCCCAAGAGAAATGTTAAAGATACTTTTTTAAGCAATAAATGCACACTCTTTTGAAGGACAAGAAAACTGGTATTCAACATTGGACTTTTGAAAAGTGATTTTTTTCTGGTGATGCATTCTTGATAATGATAAGGTTGAAAACTCAGAATCTTTTGTTATATATGATAAATCTTAGGTAGTTATCCCTGTCCACAGGAGTTATATATCTTTGGAACATGTTTTTCATTATTCTTCATTTTTTTTTTATATAACCTGGTTAAAATAAGTTAATGGTATTTTGTTATGCTTTAAATCAGGGTTTTTATCTATGTTATCATGTCTGATAACTTTTCAGCACCCACTTTTGTGAATATATATTATGGATATAGATATCAACATTGCATGCTGACTGCTAGTTTTATGCATTACATGATCATCAGGCTATGATATCAACAAAAACAATCTATCCCTAATAATGAGCAATCTCCCCCATAAATATAACAAATTTTAAACTATGGCTGACATATGTAGATGACACCTTTGTGGGATCTGCCACAACAAACCAGCCTTACCTCTTTTTAGGAAATGCACTCTTTCTATCTGGTAAGTAACATCCTACTTTCATACAAATATAACAAGTATTCATTGGTCAATCACCTCCAATCTAGCTTGCTGATTGTTCAATTCCGACCAATCAAACCGCCTGCACGCGACCAATCTGTTTTCCCGCTCATATGCTGGGATCCTATCATGTGGTACATGACCATTATATAAACCCAACACGTGTAAACTCCCTCGAGTTTTCTTTTCATTCATCTCTCTCACACGTCTCATTCCTTGCTATCAAATGCCAAGATGTAATCTTCAAGAACTTCCATCTTAGCCATTGCGGTCAGACGTTAAAGATAATTACCAACATCCATGCAAATACGAACTCTGAAATCACTTCTGAACTTTTACTAACTTTACAACTCACAATTCCAAACTTTATTCTTCTAAATTACAGTTTAATATTACTTCTTCTTAATATGAACTCAGGTACAACGATTACCTAATCAAAGGGACACGACTCTGTCCTACCTTTTTAGTTTGCATGCATGTACATCAAACATTAATAAATTCAACTGTTATGTTTTGAAATCATTCCATTCAGTTTTGTATTTTATACTATGTGCTATTTATGTCATATATTAATTGCATTGCGTGCACGCATTTTCCTTAATCCCACCTTTCCTAGCCAAAGTTAAATATTGGTAACTCAATCACTACAATAATGATGACCATGACATTCATCGTTCGATGTTCCCAACAATGATAACCTGTTAAAGTCTAGTGTTAACGGTTATCTTCCCCACATATCCTCATAAACTGTGCCTCTTACTATGTAACCTTCTGCCTTGAGTAGCTCTTGGGCCTTGTATGGGTGAACATTATTGGAAAACTATACATATATATATATATAACATAATATAGATTTATAAATGTGAATGTAATGTGTTTGATTTCAACCTAACACAAAGTGTAACACTGGCCTTAATCTTATGACACACACTTGTAGATGGATGCGTGCCAAGTAATGGACATCTATGTGTCTTGGAGGAGACTTGATGCTATAATTCTCTTCTAATAGAATTTGCCTTGTTCAATAGCAAAATTGAAAAGAGACTGCCATTCCGATACTGAATAGATCATCCAAAGAGTGTCACAGAGAATTGGTTTGTGGGTTGAAGAAACCTCTAGAGTTGGAAGCTGTGAATTTAAAATCACTTCATGTAGCCACTGCAATCAATTGAAGAGTTGTATGGGTTGTGAAAAGTAAAATCTAGGTCAGATGTTGGAGGGAAGAGCCAAAAATGTATATTTAGGTGAAGTTAGATGAAAAAATAAAAATTGTATGTCTTTTTAATATTTGGAAAGGAAAAAAAATTCATTAAAACCTATATATATTAAAAAGTACATCCATATTGTGGTGATTAATTTTAAAGATTGACTTTTCCTGATTATCAATAATTCTTGTCAGGTAAGGAGGAAATTTCATCAGAAATTGTCTGAAGTTCATTTCAGAAGAACGCATCCTTAAATGTATAATAAAACAAAGAAAAACACTGGTTATACATTGCTTCTATCACAATACCCACAAGTTCTACAAAACCAATTATCTCTACCTACCCTGTTGATGACTTAAAAATGTCAAAATCTTGGATCATATTTCTTATAAAATGAATTTTTGACATGTTCTGACAGAATTTCCTCCTTATCTGAGATGGATTATTCATAATTCAGAAAAGTTCATCAATAAAATTAACAGACACAAAATGTCTTTAATAACATTTGCCTTAAAGAACACTTGCTGCCTAAATACACAGAATATATATATATATATATATATATATATATATATGGAGAGAGAAATAGAGAGCTGATGTAATTTCCTTCAACATCACTTGATGAGTTCTAATTAGATTCAGTGTCTATACTTGTATTTTTCTTCCAAAATGAACTTTGTACAATTTCTGACAGAATCTCCTCCTTGTCTGAGAAAGATTACTTGCAATTTGGAAAAGCTGATCATTAAAATTCATCGACGCAAAATGTCTATCATTTTTAATAGTATCTGCCTTAAACAACAATGCTCCCTAAATACACAGAATATATATATATATATATATATATATATATATATATATATATATATATATATATATATATATATATATAAGTGGTGATTCAAATATTCTTTAACATCTGTCTATATTTCTGAGATAAAACTTTGTAACTATTTACACTGTTTACATTGTTGGCCCAGTGGATAAAAGTGTTGGTTGAAGTAATCCAGTGATTTGACCCAAACAGCTGTGAGTTCAATACCTGGCCACAGCAAAGGTGAACAAAAACTTGGAGAGTTGAGTTACTAAAAGGAATTAACTGAAACTGAGATATCTAGAAAAGGCATGGCATGTGGAACTAGAACAATCTACCCTGATGGACAAAATAAAGGGTGTGATTTGAATTTCCAATATATATCACCTGAAGAAGGCTTGATTGTACAACAGCTGAAACATTGTGAATATAACAATAAGGATAAGGACAACAGTCCTCAAAATATAAATAGCACAGATCTACTGTGCATATTTTTTATTTAGTTGACATGTAGGAGAACAGTAAAAATTTGCAAATTGTAGCCTTCCTCATAAAAATATAAATATCTGACAAAGAACATCTGAAACACATTTTATATAATATAAGAAGCATATGGTGATATTTACTATATATATATATATATATATATGTGTGTGTGTGTGTGTGTGAGAGAAAGTGAAACATAAATTTTATATACCAGAACAATATGAACAAGAAGAAATTAAATGAGATGCCTTTCAAATGATAAGCAAAGTATTATGAAACAGAAAAATTTCATTCAAAACTAAGAAAAGAGTACTGAACTGTTATGTAATATCAGTCCTATATGGCAGTGAATGCTGAACAATGTTATTACAGATGAAGAAGAGAATTGAAGCAACAGAAATTGGGTTCTACTGGATGTTTCTGAGAATACCATGGACTGAACACATAAGCAATGATGAAGTCTTTGAGGAAATGGAAACAAAATGGACACATACTTAACATCAGAAAGAGAGTTAAATTTCCTAAGGGCACATAATGAAGAAAGAGGCTTTGAGAAATTTGATACTCAGAGGACATGTTGAAGGCATAGGGATAATTGAAAATAATACATAACCTATCTAGTGAGCTTCTGTAAACAAATGGTGGAACAAGGTTTAGGAGAGATGGCAAAAAGACAAAATTTATTAAGACCTACAAAGGATAACAAATTATGGTGAGCCATGATCACTAATGTCCTGAAGAGACACTGTTGATATCTATGTCCATGCTATATTTGCACAAAAGTGGGTGCTGAAAAGTTATCAGACAATTAGTCATGATAACATAGATAAAAATCCTGATTTAATCCATAACAAAAATACCATTAACTTATTTCTTACATAAAAATATGAAGAATAATGTAAAATCTATTTAGACAATTTCCGATGGAATTTTTTCCTTGTCTGAGAAGGATAACTCAATTTGGAAAAGTCAGAAAATGGAGTAAATGGATGGCAGAACAAGATAATTTTAAAAAATTTTAATAAAAGACAAAATTTATTAAAACCTACAAAGGATAGGAAATTGTGGTGGGCCATCATCACCAATGTCCTGAAGAGACATGGCATATAGAAGAAGAAGATAACTATAATATATGTGCTTGTATCTAAATGAAATCCCATGAAAACACATTTTCTTTTTGTAAGGTCAATTTACTTACAACATACTCAGATCTTATAAGAAGCTCAAACCCAACCTTTGAGACATTCATTTTATTCCTGTGTCACTTTCTCAATGCACAAATGATCAAGTCAGGTGGAAGCCCATCAAGCACAACACTTCCACACTGAATACTTCCAGAAAATTTACATCGAGCTTGATGCCATCTTAAAAACTTTTTCAATTAAGTTTACTTGAGGAAGCCATGTATATTTCATGCATTTTCATGGAAGACAGCTTTTAAACCTCAATTGGCAATTGAAAGCCACACATTTATTCAAATATGCATTGCAGTGTCATTTGCTGATAGCTTAAGTCTGGTGAGAACGGATCATTACTGACCAATGAATTTCAGTTTTTCAGTTAATGTGTTTAAAACCCCAAATTTTGACCAGGGATTTGAATAAAGCAAACAAAAAGAGATTTTTAATGTGAATTTATTATCAAATTTGCCACATTCCCTTGATTAATTCAGGTTTAAAAATCAGTTATGTAACAGTTTCTTTAAAATTAAAGTCACTGACCATAATTTCACTTGTAAGATTAAATTCCTCATGAGTATAATAAATACTTTTTATTATTTTTTATTATTTTTTTATATTATAAGCGCACATATACTAGCATGAACAAACAACTGAAACAAGTACTGATGGTGAGATGAAAAGAAAGCAAGAATTGTCATGATAAAATTCTTTGTATTGCCGATACAGATGATCAAAGCAGAATGTCTTTTTTTGTGGGCAAGGGAAACAACTTGGATGAAAGGAAGAGTTGGTCAAGCCTAGAATTGATGCACATGTTGGGTCACCAGTGGTGATGTTAATGGTTTTCCAACTTGTTGGCGACTCTCCTTCAGTGTTGTGAGTGGCATCCTTAAAAGCAGGCAGGATGGATCATGACTCAGTGTCTTTTGTCATGGTTTTGTTTTAATGGCAATGCTTGTGATTGGTTCCTTTTATATTATATTTGTTTTGGAGAGGATCTGTTTTGTAAGCAAGATATGATGCTGAGAGAGACTTTTTTATTTGTAGTTTTGTTTTTGTCGTGTTCACATTCAGCCAACAGATTTTTACATTGAGTGTATTAGAAAGAGATCTAGTCAAGTTTAATATTATTCTCTTTGGTAAGCATATAACTATTTTCTTGCTCCTAAATATAATTGTTACTTTTGGCTGGGACTTCCAAATTAAATTCTAGCATTTATTTCTACATATACATTAAGAAAAGTTCTCATTATAATCTGATTGAATAAGGTTTAATTTATTTGGCAATTATCTGCTGTACTGCACACTGACAGGATGCCATGGGACAGACTGAATGAAAAAATACTTTTGGTCAAAAAAGCATTAATTTATCAATTGTTGAAGAAAATTGGTTTTTATAGTGAAAGGAAAAAGTAGAAAAATAGAAATAGATAAAATGAATCTTTGGAAAAACAAATTTTTGACAAAACTTCTTGTTGTCAAACAAAAATATTTTAAATAAAATGAAAACATTTGTAATTTTTTTCTAAGTTCAGTTCAAATCATTCGATTAAAAAAATTCCATAGCAAATCAAATTCTTATTAAATAAACTTATCAAGATTGGATATCGAGTTTGAATGTGTCTAGACAGGCTTGTTGAAAATCTTACACTGATAATTATAAATGTCACATTCGATGCTTAGGTAGTTTGCAGAAATGCAATATCATCAGTAATAATTGGTATCTTCATTTCAGAGAGGAAAGACAGAATATACTGTTGGGAGTAGAAATGGGGTTTCATCAAACTTATATGGGTGCACATATGCAGTCTATTTAACACTTCAGGCAAGGGAAAATTTGTGTAAATGCAGACAAACTTTGTTGTTTTGTCATTTGATAAGCCTGAAGCTCTTTTGTGTGTAAAAAATTATAATCAAAATTCAGATGAAGAAGCCCTAAACTTTGTGAAAATTAATATCCAATGAAGGTTAAAATATATTTTGTTTATAACATTTATGACTATTTATCATGGGATGCTGAGTTCAATCCTTGCATTGGTTAAACATTCAATGAAGTGATTGAAGAAGCTGATTCCAATTGTTAGATCATTTTGTCTTTATTCTGCACTGTTTATTTTCCCTTTGGTTTTACTACCCTCTGTCTGGTTATTCATTTTTCTGAGCTGTATATTTTAATAGTGGATAGATTTGCGGGGGGGCTATGTTTATTGAAATATAGGCATTATGATTAATGCTGCTAATCCTGTTGTTAGATGTCATGGTTTAATTCTCACTTCATCCTTGATATATATATATAACTGATCTCCAGATGTTATCATAGGAGATAGGATTCAAGATTGGGGCAGAGAGAACCAATAAAGCCTGATTATATTGTGAGGTACTGCTGGGGTGTCATTGGTTAGTGATCATATTTTACATTCAAAAGTAGTCATAATAAAATATTGTAATGATAACTGATCATTTTTTATCCTGTGTAAGAACCAACGTAACAATGACTATGTTGGATTATAAATACAATAGCCATTTTATGCCCAATCTGACCATTAACAATACCTTTCTTCTTGATTTTAAGTGTATTTCTAAAGTAATACTGTCGGCAATTCACTTATTACTTTATACTATTTTTATTCCATTTTTATTGTTGCTCCATCATAAAAACTCATGGGGTGGATTTAGTAAATACCAAACATTTCAAATACCACGGTATATGGATCAGTTATAACAAATTTAGCATAGGAAAGAAAGAAATTGAACATAGAATAGGCTCTGTTAGAGGTAGTTTTGCTCCACACTGAAAATTACTACAAAACCAAAACATTAAAACTGAAAACTTGAGTCATGTTCTTAAAAAGCCTTGTCAGATTGAGACTTTCATATGAATGTCATGCATGGCACAAAACCTGTTCAGAAAAATCTATAATGTCAGCTGTATACAACTGCTTTCTCAGATCAATGCTTAAAAGTGGGTTTGAGTGAATAAAGCTTATGGGCCTTGGTGAAGACCATATTTCTTCAAACCGTGTGGAATGGCACTACAGAATCACACACACAGAATTGTACCAAATAACAGAAACCACGTCACTTGATGATTATCAACAACAACTACTAAAGTGAATCACACATGTAACTCAAAGTGAAGATAATTACATAATCATGATTGTGACTATATATATATATATATATATATATATATATATATATATTATTAATTAAAGAATACCAAACATTTAAAATCCCATAGGTAATAATTTTTATTTCATGAGAGCTCTAAAAAAGCAGCTCTCAATCTTCAACACCTACAAGCATGTGATTCTTTACTTAATAATAATTTTGTTCTGTCTTCTGACAGAGAGCTCTCTCTGGATCTATATCCTCCTGGAATTTCCATACAGATTACCATATTGCATTATTACTATATATATATATATATATTTATGAATAAAAATGACAATAGGAAAACTGGTAATTGGACGAAACGCGTCAGCAATTACCAGTTTTCCTATTGTCATTTTTAATATATATATATATATATATATATATATATGAAGAAAAATATACTGAAAAAACAAACAAAAATCCTAATATGCAATTATGCTGTTTTAATGTTTAATGTCAATGTCGGACGTTTCGGTCTAATAGACCCTCTTCAGGACATATTCATAAAACATAATTAACATAGGCCATATACAATTCAACATGAAAAAGACGATGGACATAAAAGCAATACTAATCCAAACAGATAATTGAAATCTTTTATAAGATCAGTGTTCCGTTTAAATATAATGACGTCGTCGTCACGTGGCCGATGTTGTGAAAACGTATTCCTAAATATTGAGTATTTTGAATGAAAAACGAAAAGAATTTTATTTTGATCTAAAACTTATATGTACGTTTGTCGAGCATTAATCTTGCTAGAAAAGGGGAAATATTAAAGAAGCCAGGTCTAGTGTTCCCTGTGCATGATATAGATATTATGCCTGCTTTATAAATCCGCCTAAGATTTTTATTGACATTAAACATTAAAACAGCATAATCGCATATTAGGATTTTTGTTTGTTTTTCAGTATATTTTTCTTCATACTGTCAGATCTATATACATATATTTGCTTATATATATATATATATATATATATATATATATTTTACAAGTATATGATTGGTGTATATGGAATAAATTCCAATAACCAACAATTACTATTCTTAAAAGAGTGCTCAATTTAATAATTACTGGTTAGAATAAATTCTTTTTTAATATAACCCCAATTTTAAAGATCTGAATAGCTATTATAACCTTAATTCATTGTCAAGTTTTTTGAATTTTCCTATACTTGTGTTTTGATTGGTCATTCTAGCTTTTGTAACAACATTTTCCCCTTGCGAAGGATCGTTAATTAATTTGAAACTTTTAAAACCATTTATTTTACATCCAACATCATCACTTTATAAGACACCGGTGGTGTTGACACAAAAAGGTGAAAATCCATCAATGTACAATCCATAGTTGAACTGGGAAGAAGAAAAAGTAGTTATGTTTTTTTGACTATTCTGTCAGTCATTATTAGAAAGGTGGATAAGAAAGATGTAAGTTATAGATTTTAGTTTAAGTCTGTTGAAAAATATTTTATGAATAAATCAGTTAAAATTTGAAATTAAATTCTGTCATTAATGTATTAAATTATGTGATTCACAACTAAGAAATGTGATCAAAAAACACAAAAGTGTCTCTGAGTCCTTGTTGAAGAAGAATTATATTCTATACTCAACCTCTTTCTCACAGGTGAGATGTGGGAAGCATCTCACTGTTGTATCACTACTACCATAGTGCTAACAAACAGCATCTCCTTGTTCCATCGGGTCTGACCTTCATGGCTAGGACCTGTCATTTGCATAGTTGCAAACCACCTGCATTCCTTTCATTTTCCCTTGGCCAGAAATAAGTTCCACTGAAACAGCTTTTTCCCATGAACCATTGCCCTGTGGAACAAACTCCCAAGAGGATGTTTCCCCAATCACTACAATCTTAACCTGTTCAAGTCAACTGTTATCTTCCCATTCTATCCATATAAACTACCCCTTAATGTAACTCTCTACCACAAGTGGCCCTCCCAAGCCTTGTACAGGGTGAACGTTATTGTAAAAAAACAAACAAAAAACAACCATCTTTTATTGTCTGCTACATTCAATAATGCATAAAAATGAGTTCGGTAGAATTTTTTCACACATTTTTGAACATGTATCTTCTTCATTTTTGTTTTCACACAATGTCCTAGCTGATATCTTCTGTCTTTCTCATATATATGTTGCATCTGGTGCTTTTTAAAATTCATTTGAATCATTTTTGATTTTCTTTTCTTCAGTACAATCCTGCATCTTCAAAATGTCATGAGAGAAAATGCCAAAATTTTATGCTTGAGAGAGAATTTTCTGGTGAAACTCAACAAATAACCAGATACTGCAATAAGCACCCCCAGGAATATATTGGTAAATATGTTGTGGTACAAACAACAAAGATCATGATGCTTGTACAAAAGGAGGATAATATGGAAAATAGCTAATCTCAGATTTTCAGAAAACATAAAAAAATAGAATTTTTGTATTTTGTTGGGGCGCACCCACCTTCTAACTAGTAATGGACTGGTCCCTCTTATATAAGTCAGCTCTGGGTAGAGAGTCAGCGTTAGCAGTCCAAATAAGCTTACCCGGTACATACCGTTGGACTATAGACTTTGGATATTGTTTCGTACTAACCAACCTTCGTTCTACTAATCACTCTATTGTTAATTGCTTTTATGAATATACCAGTATTTTCCTCTACAACTGTGTTTGTCTTGATTTATACACCGACACGCGGGAAACTCACAACATCTCAACATATTTTTTTCTGAAGATCAAAGGATAATACTGTTTCAATGTGAGTCAGTTTTTCTCATCTAGAAGAAATATGAAAACATACTCACAGTTTTGAGGTGACTGATATTGCAAAAAGTTTGCTTAAATACAAAGTAGTCAGCAAACAGAAAATTAACTGCTTATCTTAATGATATCCCAAATACTCAAAGAGTAGAAATTTATTTCAATATCTTTATTTTGAAATATTTATTTGGATTTTGAAAGTTAAACACTATTTTTCAATACAACACAGTCTTTAAAAATAGAAGTTTCAAGAACAATTTCCATGCAAAGAAACTCACCATTGCTTAAAGACATTTTAATAATAAAGTTCCAGTTTCAAGATTTTGTATTATCTAGAATTGTTAATGTACTTGTGATTATCATTTGATACACTTCTGCCTTCAAACAGATGTAAAAAATGATTTAAGTACAGAATGTTTAGTACTGCTATCATCAAACAATACACAGAAGTCAATTACCAAATCAGATAGGCATTAGTTTCACTTATAAAGCTACGAGAGTAATACAAATGCAGAAGGAGGTGTAACTGTCTTTTATGGATTATGCAAAAGTGTTTGATAAAGTATATAGCAAGAGAACTGTTGGAACTGATTGGAGAGGATATTAGAATAATCCAGAATCTGTTCTGGCAAACTAAGCCTATATATGGATAGAAAATGAGTTCATCAAATATAGACAAATAGAAAGGAGTATAAGATGAAGATTGCAGGGCAGATTGAAGGCAAAACAATGCATGACATGAACTAGTGAACTTGAATAAATGGATAGCAAAGCAATGTTCAGGGGAGATAACAAAAACGCAAAATGTATTAAGAGTTACAAAGGACTGGAAATTGTGGAGAGCCATCATCACCTGTATCCTTAAGGAGACAGCATATAGAATAAGAAGAATCACCAGACAATACACAGAAGTTAATTACCATATCAAATAGACATCAGTTTCACTTATAGTTACTAATATATTGAGAATCACATGATATATGATGACAAATTACCAATAAAATGAGACAGAGAAGTATAAAAAGCCTTGTATACATATATACAATTCTGTATGCATATATATGGGTGTGTGTGTGTGTCTGTCTGTCATTTACTTACCTATACCCTACACGCAAGCCACTAGTGGCCCACTGGTGGGCTGCCAATGGTAATGCCAGCTGCCCTCTGGTGACAGTCACTGGTGGGCCTCTAGCAGTTCACCAGTGAGTAAACACTAGTGGCATGCCACCCACTGGCAGATTTGTGGTTTGCATGTAGAGTATATATGGAGTGTTAAAAGTTTTTTAAAAATAGAAAGATACGCAGGTGAATTCCAGCCATGCTCAACAACCAGAGGCTCAGAATGAACGCTCTCATTCAAAGCAACAAAAAAATAAAATAAAATACAAGTTCAACAGTCAAAACATGAGGAATAACTAACAACACCAAAACCCCCTTGAAAATGGCTACAGATATGGATGAAAGCACTTGGGACAAAGAAAATTATGGAAAATTTGTGTACTCTCTTATTCCTACAAAATGGAAAAAAGTAAGGATACTGGAAAAACTAAATAACAAATTAATTAAATCCTCCTTGTCTGCCTTATTTAATGAATTTAATGAATGATGTTTAAAAAAGTTTCTGAATATATATATATATATATATATATATATATATATATATATATTCAACTTTGCATGGAGTATTGCTGCCATATATGGTTTGGGGCACCTTCTGTTTACCTCAGAGTTCTTGACAAGATCCAGAGGCAAATATGTAATATAATTGGCCCTGATCTGGCATCTCATCTACAGTTGGTCTCTCACAGATGTGCTGTCACCTCTCTCTGTCTTTTTTACAAATACTTTCATGGTAATTGCTTCAATGAGCTGCTTTCACTGGTTCCCAGAATCCATGAATTCATGCGCCCTACGAGGCTGGCATCCCGCTCTCACCCTTTCACTGTAGAAACTTTTAAATGTAGCCATCTCTTCTACTCCAATAGCTTCATACCTCACACCTCTCGCCTGTGGAACACCCTTCCCAATTACTGTTTCCCTGAGAGCTATAATCTCCAACTATTCAAATGTAATGTCAATCGATGTCTCCAGTTGCCTTGATCTATCCACTATCCTTCTCCTCATCCTTTCTTCTATCACTCCTATCTGCTCTTGCTCCAAATCTTCTGCAACCCCCTGCATCCTAGTGGCTTCCCGCCTTGCTCGGGGCGTAATGCTTAAAAAAAAAAAAATATATACATATATATATATATATATATATATATATATTCATTTTTATCATTCATTCTTTTTAAAAGTTTTTTTCTTGACTTCATTCTTTGACTTTCTTTCTTCATTAATCTCTAATTCCTCCTTTTCCTAAATATTTTTCATTCCTTTCATCTTATTGCTTTATCTTTCATTGAACATATTTTCTTTTATACTTAAATTCTTTTATCTTTCTGTTTATATTCTTTTGAAAATTACACCTCTTTCTTTTTGTTTTTCATTTTTCATTCTTCTTTCTTTTTCTTCTTTCCTTTTACTTTATTTCTTTTTCTGTTCTCTTCCTTTTCGTCTTCCATCTTTCCTCTTTACTTTTCAGTCTTTTGGAATCCAGTTCAAATGTTACACATCACAACTTGATAAATAAACAATTTCTCTATCACTAATAATCATAACTTTCTATCTCTTTTTGGTAACAACGAATATTATAGAAAAAAGGTCTTCCGCAATTCCCAGCCCTCCCACAAAAATCAATGATATTTCCTATCTTTCTTTCATCTCGTTCTTTATTTGTGGACTGCCAATGTTGAACTTTAATATTGTATGAAAAAATTAGCCAAAAAAATAATAGCTTGACTTCAGAATTTACCTGTTTAATGCTGAACACCTTGAGATAAGATTTTCATGTGCAAAAGGTGAAATTCTGAAAATATCATGATTACTTTTTCTAGAAGGTATTGGAACAGGTTAATAAATCAAGAAACCTAATCACCTGTAATTTCCTTTAGGGTCATAGTGATATTAGTTCAAACAGTACATGTGTGCATGTATAAAAATATGAATGCAAAAATGTTTAAATTATATCTTCTGATGCATTTTGTATATACATATATATTATACATGACACACATGTTTGTAGATGTGTCTATATGAATGTATACTGTTTACACATGGTTGCTTCTATCTATATAGTATTGTTATATATATATATATATGACTCTTCCATTGATTTTTAAAGTATGATGGTTCAACAGCTCAGTTTTTAGAGTTGAACAGCCTGATTATCCACACATGATTTGATTATAGGGATGACGTCTTATGCAGAACCAACCACACTTTTAGTGAGTTACAAATACAGAGAATTGGTGCAAAGCATGCCACAAGGTCCCCAAATTTGAATTCAGAGTTGTATTTCTCTTAGACCGGTTGCCAACCAAGACTATAGGACTTGTCTGTTCTGCTATTTACCCAATTTTACTGAAGGGAGAAGAGATAGATTCATACTTTTCCCAGGATATCTGTAGGGAAGTAAATGTAACAAACTCAACTGGAATTTGAACTTGGCTTTCTGATTCCTCAATCTGAGCCACTAGCTATTACTACACTGTGCCTCATATATGTATATATATATATATATATATATATACAGAGGTGGAATACTTGCTAATACTCAATGTGGAATAGCTTGCAGATCTCCTGATGGTTTTACGAGTCATTTACGATGTCATCAATGATATGGAAATCCTCCCTGAGTCAAAGACTTGGTCTTACTTGGTTACAAGTTGGTTCCACCATGTATAACAATAAGATATTTTGTGTTTTTCAAAGAAAAAAATCAACCAGGATGGACTTGTTGAAAAATAAAATCTTTACATTTGCCCTGATAAAGTCCATCAGAGGACAAAATGCATCAACTAAGAAAAGTTTTTTTTGTCTTTACACACACACATATATATATATATATATATATATATATATATATATATATGACAAAATATAGTTTTAAGATATGCTATGATAGGGATAGAGCATATATAAAGTCAACACCTAGAGTCAACAGTCTGTTTCATGTTAAATGCAATCATCAGGCCTGTCGCCTCTGGGTGTTCGTTTCAATATATATATATATATATATATATATATATATGGAGAAAACACAGTTTAATTTGGTGTAGTTTATACTCCGCAGCCACAAAGAGAATCATAATAACTAATAAGATTAACATAGTATAAATGTTGGATTAAAAATAAAGCATTAATTCTTTTGAAATTGCTTTATGTTTTCAATATGAAACCAAGCAGATGTGGGCTTTTAAGAAAAATCAGAATGAGGAAGTGTGGATTTCTTAAAACTAAACTTTGATGTGCTGTAATGCTCTCTGTGGCGAAGCCATATATATATATATATATATATATATATATATATATATATCAGGAGAGAGAGAGATATGGAAAGCTTCTACTTCAAAAAGTTTTGCTGATCAACTGTTATCATCAGAAAAATGATTCACAAGAGTAAAATCTGCATTAGGGAGAGAAAATTTGATTCATGTTAGGCAGCATCGTTTTTCTTGCTAATGTTGATTT
>CAHIKZ030001802.1:67500-120000 GCA_903632075.3 Acanthosepion pharaonis | reverse complement strand
GTGAACATTGCAACATTGAAATTTGTTTTCAAAAACATTGTGGTTTGAATATTGTAGATGGCTTTTGTTGGTCATACAAGGGATGTAGACATCAGCGAAACATTAAAAAATAATTAAATGTGGAAAGTGCAAGATTGCCAAAAATTCTTTCAGTTTCAGTTTTCAAATCATATTAAGTGTTCTAAGAACAGTCAGGTTGACTGCCAATCTGATTATTAATAGCTCTTAGAATTTATAAGTTTAGTCTATTATAGATATTGTTTAATTATTTTTTCATCTACAATTTGCAGATGGAGGTCATATATAAAAGACTAGAAATTACCAAGTGTTTAAAAAGTTTAAACTTTACTTTTCAATAAAAAACGGGTAATAATTTTATACATATTTGTAGATGATCCATATTTGACTGACAAATAAAAATGTGAGGATTTTTAATTTTTATTAACATAATTTTCAGAATGATCAGAAGTGATTCTTTATTTAGATGAATTGTCAATGGATTTTATGAGTCTATGTCTTCACAGATTTTTCTTTACTTTTTTTTATATATTGAGGGTTTTTTTTTTTTTTACTTGTTTGTAAAAACAGTTATCCTATTTTCATATGTATTGTTCCAAAAATAATGAAAATAAAAATGTATATATTATTAATGCCTGTTCTCCTTTGTTTCTAAATATTTAATATTGATTCCTCAATGAATTAAATGTGTTGAAAAATATCACGTGTGCATATTTTGGGGACTTTTCCTCTCCATTATTTTTGAGAAATTTAACTGTACAGTATCTTTATGATTTTTGATTTTTACTCTATTTTTTAATTTAAACTTTGGTATTCTGAAATTACTAGATTGCTTGAAATTTGATGATTAGGATTTCTATCCTTTTTATCTTCTAGATTTTTTGAAAAAAAAAGAATATTATCTATTACATTTGTTTTAAAATAATTTTGAAGGATTGTTTTATAATTAATAATTATTCCATAATTATTTAATAATATAAAGCTACTCCATACTTTTACATATATCATCTAATTATGGGTGCAAGAAAATTTAAAAGAAACAAATTTTCTTTTATAATTGCATTTTATTCGAACACATTACTGTCAACTGATCTAATAATACTTTCATCTTAGTTTTTCTCATTCTAGAAATGTCTGTTCATAGGTGAGTTTACAAATTTCAATATGAACCATTCAAACATAAGTCAACAATGTTATCTATCTTCACTAACATTTATAAGAAGCAGCCATATTGTTAATATCAACACTCATATTCTATCATACTAGAAAATCTGATGTCCAACTTGGTTATATAATCACCATCTGTTCAATAGGAGGACTTGGATTTCATAGAACATTTGTTTCATTTACTCCTTAAAGAATCTCAGCCAATGTATTCTAATATACCTGATTGATAAAAAGAATTTAGACCGATTCTAAGCATATGTTTAGAAGCAATGACATGTGTTTCTTTGTATGAAACTGGACAAGGAAAATCTAAATTTTAATAATTAAATATAGAATGCTCTGACTGATTTGCTTATCTAATAATTATTTACCAAGAAACCCAATGTTTGTGCTGCTAAAAATAACTAACCATAATTCACCATCTGTTTCAGAGGTGTCTGTTTTTCATCTGAAAGGCTTTTAGCAATCTACTCAAATATTTGTTGTTTACTGAAGCACTGTGTGAGTCACAACTAAAATCATTTAGTAGATTTTCACTTTAGGTTTCAATATTTATCCATTATGATTTTATCATTACAGATATTTATTACAGAGAAATATCTAATATATTTATAGAATTATATGATAAAATTACCTAATTTTCTTGTAGTTTTACATTATGTAATTTCTATAAGGCTTTATTAGGAAAAACTGTATGAAGAATTATCTCTGTATTTTTTTTGTAAATCTAAATTTAGTAGTATTTTTAGCACTAAAGATGCAATAATATTTTATAAAGAACAGAAATAGAATTATTTTGATATGATTTTATTGTTACAACAATGTTGCTACGTACATGTGTAGAACTTGGAAAACGCATTCATAAAGAAGCCAAAACATAACCACATATTATTAAATCTGTTGATATTGGACAATATTGAATGGATTCAGTTGTTGGTGATAACCTTCATCATCAACCAAAATTGGAGACAGTGTTTTCAGAGGATTAATTCTGGATTCACTCTCAATCCCTTCTACTTAATTAAAAGCAAAGTTAGACTAACTAAGGAGAATTAGTTAACAGTGTGTAATTTGGTTGAGATACAAATGTCCAATGCTTGCTGCTGCAGTGTTGTACTCTACAAAGACTTTTTAAAAAGAAAAGAATTAAAAACTGCTCTATCAAATTTAAATGTTTAATTCCTGTGAGTGATACAAGTTCATGCTGCATTAAAAATTACTACTAAAATGCTAAAATCTACCAGCAATGGGTAATAAACTCTTTATAACTTGTGACCAAATTTATCTATATGGGTGATGTACAGAATGACAAATATTGCTGGCAAATTATTCTGATACAGTATTTTTATTGTTTTAATCTGACGGCACGTAACTAGAATTGCTCGCTGTCCACAAAATGCAGGATTGTTTTATATACTGAAGAATGTATCCTACATTTTGAGAACTGATGGTTCATTTTAAAAATTATGTTTAAATTTGGCTTTTATTTTAAAAATCAGCATGAATGGCTCAAAATATTTATGAAATCTTGCCTTCCTGTCTGCCAGCCATGTCTCTCTCTCTCTTTAATAATTTCCAATCACTCAAAAATATAAAACTAATTTAATTCAATTCAGTGACCCCATGGAACCCTGGTTAGGAATGTCCCTAAAGGAAATCACAGAGTACTTGATTGGGTACCAATCCACAGGGTCTGGGTCATTTAAGGAGTTAGCAACTCTATACATAACTGAATTAGCATTATTAACTAAAGAAATGTAGAAATAATTATTAAATGGAGAAATCAGAGAATTTTTTTAAAATATATCGCTCCTGAGCAATTTAAATTAGAAATTATTTGCCTTTTACTTATGATTATATATATAAAATACATGATAGAGATTAGAATTGAATATTTATGTCACTTAAGGTAAATGTTATACAAGCTATCTACTGATTTCATTTCTCTTAGTTTTTATCTCCTAAGAAAATATTAATAAGATTTTTTTAATTCTTTACTCTAACAGTACCTGCCATTGAGTAAAATTAAAATTTATCTTGGAAGCCATTGAAAGTGAGTTTGTTGGGATCCAGAAAATTTGTCTAAGAATATTGATTAAGGAACACTCATCTAAATAATATACATTTATAATATATTCATTTAGAGAATTATGGTCTAATGTGGGTTGTATTCATATACAAACACTGTATATCACTAAATGCTTATAAACCACATGTATCATCAGTAATTAATGTTGCTATAAGTTTCTTATCATTATTCTGTAATATAGTGAATATCAATAAAACTGAGTATTTTGTACATGAATAAAGTGTTAATTTATTAAAAGGGTATTA
Organism: Acanthosepion pharaonis; assembly: GCA_903632075.3. NCBI lineage: Eukaryota > Metazoa > Mollusca > Cephalopoda > Sepiida > Sepiidae > Acanthosepion > Acanthosepion pharaonis. The sequence goes on along the minus strand of CAHIKZ030001802.1, from coordinate 116,481 downwards.
TATTGACCAATAGTCCTTAGACAGGTATTCCTTTGATGCACATTCCTTAGACAAATGTCCTTAGACCAATATTCTTTAGACAAATATTCCTAAATCTGAGTTTGTTTCTCACTGGAAGCTCCAAGATTCTGGTCTTGTGTTAAAATGAGCTTAGTTTAACAAATACCTTTTATAATTCTTGTATGGCAAAATTAGAGAAAAGTCATTTTTAAATATATATGTATTTAAGTTAGAAATTTTGCCTTGCTTCTTGCAAGCTACTAAAAGTGAGTATGTTTCTTACTAGTTGATTCATGTGTTAAAATTGGCTTAGCTCAACAATGATCTATCTAGAATATATATATATAATTAAACCGTTTGTGTAATTTGGGCTTTTGTATAATTTCCCGAGTTTTCAGATTGTAATATTTATGGCTTCTGTAGCATTTTATTATCGATTTTGTCTTTTGTTATTTAATCCCACAAATATTAAATGTAAGAAAAATTAGTTTCATTGTTAAAATTTGTGTCATTTTTTTTTCAAGTGATAATTGAGTTAGATTATTTCAAAGATACAAAGTGAATATTCTGAAAAAGAAAGTACAAATAATATTCTAAATATTGTAACAGTTTAGATACAAGTGTTTTGTTTCATGTTCAAACCAATTTTTTCTTATTTCCAAAATGTATGACAATTATGAAGAATTGTTTTCTTTGTAGTTACATTAAATAAATGTTTCCTTATAATGGTTGGCTACTGCTCATTTCTGATCTCATCCATCTCCAAAGGCAGTTAGCCAAAACCTATTACAGATACCTGCTCAACTATCAACTGTAGTTTATACTGCAACTATGTTGAGTTGACCTTAGTTACAGTTTCTGGGAGAGAACACATAACCTGATTATTTTGAACAAGGCCAGTACGCTCAAACCTTTGGTCATGATAACATGTGACTTTGTGTTAGTACAGCCATTGATGGCTTATGAATGAATCCCAGATTGGTAATATGAAGTTAAACTCTCTGGCAAATTGAAAATGGTGAGATTTGAACCAGTCTCATGGTTAGATAGCAAATGTTCTAACCATTTAGCCTAATGTCTATATTTCTTTGTAGTAAGCCTGAAAATGGAGGCGTACCTCAAACTCCAATAGATAATCTTTATTTCTAGTTTCAATCAAATTACAAATATTTGAAACATTACAAGATTTCAACTTAGCTAAATTGGTGAAATTATTGCCTTTGTATTTCAAGTATCACTGATTGGGAGGTTAAGATTCTAAAGAGATGGTTTGAATTTTTCAGATGTGCTTTTATTTCAATTTTTGTTTGCTTTCAATAAGGAATTATCCATAAAAAGGGTTAAAATCCTTAAATTTCTATGAGAAAATTAAAAAAAAAGAAGGATATTTGAAGTCTTCTGAGGGTTGATACAATTTAGGCAGAAAGAAAAAATAATAAATTTATACTTGAGTTTCAAGGTGGTTGAAATTATTTTTATAGTGAAACACTTTGTCCTAGAATACTTGTAGCCTAATTTAAGGGGTGAAAGGAAATTTCTTGAATATTTAATAAAAGGGGCAGTTGGAATAAGGGCATCTCAGGTGGATTTTTCTCTACAAATTGAATTTTCCTGGCCGGTCTATTTGAAACTCAAATTAAATGTCACCTTCTTCTATTTTTTTTATAGTCATGTTTAATTTTAATATCAGGGTGGATGAAAACTGGGCTAAGATTCTATGCTACTCTCTAATTTTCACTAATTTATGACCTAATTATTAAATGGGCTTAATTAAGCAATATCCCACTTTTTGGAATACATGTCTTCGGTACAGTATTATGATGTTAGGTTACAAATGATGATTCTCTCCCTTTCATTAAAATAGCTATATGGGTCACATGATGGCTGGTGAATGGCATCAGGAGATAGATTGACAAAGAGCAGTTATGATGTACAGCTCAGTCAAGAAGGACATCCCTAGACAACTGCAGTAGGTCTTACAAGAAAAACCACATGTCCTAACTAGGTTCATAGAGAAAATGCTGTAACTCTAGTTTGCCTTCAGGAAATATTAAGATTCCCCTTTCTTACACACCATTTGTTGTTGCATACATGTTATAATTCCTCTGTGTGAAACTTGTTTATATGGGTATATATCCAATATGACATAGCATTATAAAACTCTCTGAGAACTAAGAGTGATTGTCATTTTTACTCCATTCAGCTGTTCTATTACGTCCATGGATATAACAATGCCCCTAATGGGAAAAACATAGATGGGAGAATAAATCTTTCTTCCAAGTACACCTATTACAATGACTACAATCTGCTTTCAAGTTAAATTATTTAGTCTCGGAAGAATTCTTATTGTTTTGTTTATGGCTTAAATGTGTCTACAAAAAAAAAAATAAATAAATAAAGTTGATGCTGAAGGTGTTCAAATCTGGCTAGTTGAATGTGTTTACTCCTGTATTCATTACATATACAAATATACATTGTTGAAACAATGATTACTTCAAGAAGGACCTAATTGAACAGATAGCAAAGGGAAAGGGTTAGGGAAAGTGATGTGGGGGGAGCAGGGGGAGAAAATATTGGAATTTAGGGACTGTCTTTTTTTAAATATTCTGTTCCTTTTTTTTTTTAGTTTCTTAATCTAAGGATAATTATTAAAAAATATAGTGGAAAGTACGTTCATAGTTAAAACATACAGAAGAGAAACAGGAAAAAGATAAGGACAGGTTATTTTTTTTTTATTATTTTAGGATTTTAATTAACAAAAATTAATAAGATAAAATTATTTTAAACTGTTGACTCCCGATATATTTTTTTATTTTGATAAAATAATAATTTTCTATCACTGGTATTATAATTTCTTCTTTTTTTAGTATTAGAAAGAATTTTTTTTTTAACTAAGAGAAATAATAATAATCGAAAAATATTTTTTTTTCTTTTATGAGAAACAATGAAACAAAGAATTGGAAAGATATTTAAAGATATTTACATTAAAAAAATAAAACTGATTTTTTTAAGAGTTGGAAAAAAACCAAAAAAAAAAAAAAAAAACCAAAAATAACAAAGTTTGATTTTTCTGGACAGAAAAAGTTTACATGCAAACAGAAAACTTAAAAAGAAAAAAAAAACATAAAATGGTGTAAGAAAGAACTTTGAGTTGCTCACGATTATCACAGCTTCCTTCGTGGTAGACTTTGATATCCCGCTGACTTTTACACGCCTCTATCCTCAGGTAGCAGTCATTGCTATATGTGACCCCGTCACTACCGCAGACGGTAGCAATCTCAGATGGACAGAACAAATTACAACGGCAAACTGGTTTCCGTTTCTCATCCAACTGACAAACTGTTGGTTCTGCACAATGGAATCCATCGCAAGGATCTGGAAGAAAGAAGTCAAAGAAATATGAAGACAATGTTTGAAAGAAAAAATCAATTATAATTAAATAACATTAATTAAAGAATTAAATTAACAATTGAATATTTGTGGCAAAAGATAAAAAAAAGAACCACTTGTAAAAATCTGAAAATATAAAATAACTTGTTTACAAATATTAGCTTAATCTGATTCATAGATACAAAGAATTTGACATATATATATATATATATATATATATATATATTAATTGGTATCACTCCATGCAAGAAAGTAAAGTTACTAAGACACAAGGAGGTACTGGGTGTGGAAGAATTAGGAACAGAAACATCAATAATGATCAGGAAGACAGCAGATAGCGATTGACATTGCATATAATATTTGTAGATTAAAGTTAACTGGAAAGCATGGAGCTGGAATCGTGTTCCACAAGCAAGAAGTGAGAGAAAAGAAACTGTTAGCATAGAATTTACAATTACATCTAGCCAGATCAACTGTAAATTGATGAGATACTGATATCAGTTTAGTACTGTGCTTAAATTCCATAAGTCTAAGTATCAGAGTGAAGAGCTCATCTGAATAATTAACATGAAAGTATTTATAGAAAAGACACAGAGAGGCAACATTATGATGGTGGGAAAGTTACTGAAGCCAAGCTGCCAGAACAGAACCAATAATATTGCTGATTCATCTTTGGATTTTATCAAGGAGCTCAAGGTAAATACATATATTGACCAATCTAAACCAAATTTGGGGGAGAAGTGCAAACAAGTAAGGGAGTACAAAGTACAATTGGTTTTACTAGGGTGCATATCTTAGTACAATAAATTTTCATTAATTCTTGAGGAAAAATTAAAAGTTTTAACATACAAAATACTCCCACTATTTTAAAAATAATTTAATGATTAAAATAACAAATACTTATTTAATAAAAATGCAATATTGTTTTTTGCATATCTTTTGCTTAAGTTTTTATATATACAAAAATCTAGTTTCCAGTTCACCCTGCATTTGAGAGAACTATGAACAATTCACAAGGCCAAATGCTTTAAAAAGTTGGAATTTGGCTCCAAAAAGAAATATTTACTCATGGCCAGTCGTATGTTGCATGCTGAAGAGTAAGAAATCCTAAGAATTTTTCATTGTTAAAAAGGAGAAAAAGAAATTTTCTTAAAAAATATTGCTTACCATGAAGTCCTATGGAATTAAATTAAAGAAATTATTAAATCGTAAAGTAGGGTTTTGTCAAAGTATTTTTCCAAACAAAACAGCTTATTCAAATTTCATCAATTGGTTTGTGAAATTGAACGAAACATAGAGTTTGTAAATACTGACAAAAATGTAAGCAATAACTTCAACAATACTAAATACTGTGAGGATTTCAACATGCATCAGCATGTAAAAGATCTATTATTTATATGAAGAACAGCATAGTTCACAAAAGAAGACAAAGAGAAAATTATATTGACTTGTATAAGGCTAGCTGAAAGAAAAGAAAAACATTTATGTGTTGAACTGTAATGTGTAATGAACCTCATGGTTGTGTGAAATTAAGAACTCGGTTTGCCTGGGGACTACAGGACATATCCTGTGTCTGAGTGAGCAAGAAAAGAGAGAGTGAATCCTTTACTATTGTATGACTAATTGCCATGCCATCTTGCAGTATCATTGAGCAAAGTCCAGGATGGGTAGTCGCACAAGATCCTTCTCGAATATCCTACAAAGGCTAACTAGTAAGGATCATCTATATATTGCATTTCATACTTCTTCAAATATAATCTGCTACAATCTTGTATTTTTTCACATTGTACGCTAATAGTATTATATGTAATAGTGTTCAAAATTAATTATTATTAACTTTTGACTAGTTTCCTTCCATCTTCAAAAGAAATGAATTTAAAATTCTAAGAGGAAATTAATTCCACATGTAGATGATTGTATTCATATATTTATATAAAGAACAACATAGCTGACAAAAGAAGAGAAAGAGAAAATTATATTTACATGTATACAGACAGTTAAAAAAATGAAAAAAAGAACATCTGGGTGGGAGCAACTGAACAGAAAATGGTTAGGTGACTGAAAATTTTGCTATGGTAGTCACAGCAGCAGCTAACAAATAAATCAGCATTATTTATTACCTCCCTTTGGTATTTTTACTACATCATAATGTCAGTTTATGAACCAGTAACAAACTTTTACTAAGCAATTTTGGGATACTTTTGAATAATTACTATACAGATGGGTGGTGGAAAATCTTTACATATGAAAGTGGGTGATGATGCAAAAATGGTTGGGAAACCCTGTTATAAAATAACTGCCACATTAACTTAAAAAAGAATTAAATATATACATTATTCTTGAAAGATTAGTGTAATTTTCATCATAAAATATGAAGATTAGAAAACAAAGACAAAAATATCATGATGCCATATTCTCATGTTTCCCTATCCCTACCAAAAAATGTAAGTAGTTATATTATAACAGAGGTTCCTCCATCTTAAGGAAATCAACATCAGTTATTAACATATTTAAGAAAGAGAATTTTCTGTATGTCTGATATAAAAAGAAAGTTTCTTAAGTATCTAAGAAGTATACTATAATCAGAATAAATGTTGAAAACAAGGAAAACAATGTCCACTGCTCATGTTTATGTTAATAATGATGTTTCTATTTGTGGTAATACCTGCGATTTGCCAAAACGTATTTCGCTTTCGAACAATTTTGGTAATAGTCAACCTATTATATGGTCTGCTTGCTTGTCCCAAAAGAGGTAATTTATATTGATTAAAACAATTGGCTAAATAGAAAGAATGAATAATGGCAATATGAAGGCAGTGTCTACCAATATGAAAATTGAACACCACTTCTTTTATATATAACCTCAGCCTCCTTTCCTTGAGTGTGTCGGCAGTGTCTCTTTTCACATCTATTTTATATTCTTTCTCTTCTCTCTTTTTCTTTTCTACAAAAACAAGAAAAATGATGAAGTCACTTTCTCACTGCCATAACAGAGAATGTCTGTGCCTTATTTTCATGATAATTATTCTGATGAGTTTTCCTTTTTGGTACTTCAACTTTAAGCACAGTACTAGATTGGCAGCTAGGGCTCATCATTTTACTAGATGTAGCCATAAGTTTTATGCTAGCAGTTTCTTCTCTTGCTTGTGGAAATCTCTTCCAGTTTCTTGCTTTCCTGTGAAGTGAGTAGCCATGGTCGAATGCAAAATAAGTAACAGAACTGTCCAACAAACAGAACTGATAAAGTTTGCAATAAGTAATAACAAGAAAAAGAAAAGAACAAGGAAAAAAAATAATATAAAGCAAGAAAACAATATATGCAAGGCAAAGTAACAGGAATATGACAAAAAAGTTTGCAAACTAAGTAATGGGGTAGACACACAAAAGCAAGTTTGGATAAGAGAAGGTAGTGTTCAGATTTCAAGACAAAACAGACCGGGACTGAGTTAGATGAAACAAAGAACCAGTGTATTTTGTTGGCTAGGAAAAAAAACCCAGCATGCATTTGTGCCTATAAATTGGGGAGGGGAAAGTGTTTTGCAATCATTCCCAGGGATTGAAATCATGATTTCCAAAGAGAAATACCAAAGGATTACTGGCATTAAAAGAAATCACATTACATCTATTCTATTTGGTTTTATTCTCTTTCTTCACAAGACCTCAAAAAGAGTTACATAACCTCATTATCATTGAGATGTACTTTTTATTTCTTAAATTGGGTCTCCCTCTCTGTAAGTTATCTCTGGTACATGTCTTCTTTTGAAACTTAATGGTATGCACAAAACAACAAAATGCCAATGAATATTTTCAATTCATTTCTTTGAACCCTGACATCCTAATCAGTATCGTATATGCCCTTTCACAGAGTAGCCAGTATGCTAGCCACTCAGGTGCAAAAGGTTGAGAGTGAATATCTGATTATTTTATTGTTGTTTGGAAAAAATGATACTCTGAGTAATGATTTCATCAATGAGATCATAAGATAATGGATCATAAGATAATGGATGCTCAAAGAGATCTTCAATGTTGTTTTCTCCAACTTGGTTCAATGAATACAATAACATGGTGGTTATGGGGTTATCTGTTATTGATGAGTTATTTATCTTATGACGTCTGTCCTCACCATATATTGGTATAGTTTATTTGGGTGTATATTCGCCTTGTGTAATGATTACAGGAAATGCAGCAAGTGTTGAAAAATAAAAAAATATATTTTTATATAACACAATATTATAATATAGATGGATAAGATGAAAGTTGATATTTCAAGAGTTGAACTATAAAATCCCAGTTCAGACGAGAGATAGAGAAAGAGTCTGGGTGGAAGTAAATACATTTATGTATGTATGTATGTATGTATACAAATATAGTACCCACCACTTGATCACATAGTGAAGGAAGGTATGCTTATTTTCAATGTAGCAAGGCCAGCTAGTCATATAAATGTTGTATTTTGCCTCTGGATATATTATGATGATCAGAGTATGGACAAAATTGACTCTGGTTTTGGTTGATTTTCCATCTGTTTATATACACATCTATAGATATGCTTTGAAAGGGCCACACACTCTCAGTGACTTGCAGCCTTATATCCTGCTTATAAAAGCTTTCTGATTAGTTGGCCCCAGCTATCTATTTTTAGAAATGGTGAACTATTGGCTTTCTTGTTATTTATTTTTATTTATTTCTCTATCACTACAAACTTTCATTTGTTTTCAAGAGGAGGTGATGACACACCAAGTCCAGAGGCAATTGGAGACATTGTAATCTTTTCTCTTCTGTTACCACATATAACAGTCCTAGATGATAACATCAATAGAATTATTGTTTCATTCACATTCAAATTATCTTTGTTGGTCATTTTATTTGGTTGTAGAAGAATCATGACAATGGCCATATTGTCCTCTATATGCCTGTCATCACTTAGTTCTTCAGGAGACTACATATCTCTTTCATTGTCAGGGCTTGTGTTAGTTGTGATATTTTTCAAATAGGTCTGAATATTTGGGCGAGTGAACAGAAGACAATGGATGACTGAAATCACCAACAAAGCTTCCTAGATGAAGGAGAAATATAACTTCTAAGGAAAAAACTGCTGAAGTAAACAAAGCAACAAATATACTAATTCATTCAGTACATGCAGATCTATTCAAACAACCAATGAAAACATCTGTTACAAATGTTCAAATGAACATCATTTACTACAGCTTTAAAGTTCAAACCTTGGGTTAAGCATTTTTGGAAGCAGAGTGACCTCCATAAAATGTATAAATAAATAATTTCTTTTATTAATGTCTCTGAAAAATGGAAATGATTTCATGTAATGTGTTATAAGAATATACAATTAAAAGTAGAAATATTTATTGAATCCACATAGTAATAATGAAAGAAACTTTTCAGGAACAGAGTAATGTGTATATAGGTAGTGGCAATATTATCTGTCTCCTTCTAAGGAAAAATTTGGCATTCATTGACCGAGCAACTAGCAATACTGTCAGGTGAAATTTATAAAATCTTTCTCTTGAAACAATTTTTCAGGAAAATAGCTTTCTCAAATCCATTATCACTCTTTCCATTACTGATGAGGGTTTCTTTCCCAAACTTTTGTTTAAAGTAGTGTGGAATGTCGATAACTTGATTATATTCTTATTTTCTTTTTGAGTTACATGTGCTGTCCATTTTAGTTGGTGTTGCTGTTGAAAATCCTCAAATGATGTTTCTCTTATTCATTTTTAATCTTTTCACCCCAAGCAAGGCAACAAAGCCATTAACATGCAAGGGGTTACTGAATGTGAAAGAATATAAGAAAAACATTATTAAGGAGTGAGAACTGTAAAAGAACAGAAAGTAAGAACACTGTAGATAATGATTGACATTGCATCTAAATTTTTGAAGCAAGAATGCAAGAAGCCATAAGAGAGTTCCACAAGCATAGAACTTACAATTCACGATTTCAACTGTAAACTGGATGAGATCTTGTTGCATGTTATTCAGAAATGAAAAGATTACAATGTATATTTTAGATATAGATAAGACATTGGTATTTTCAAAGATTGTTTATTAGTAGTGACTGATCAATGGATGAATGAAGAAAACAAGTCCTTTAAGAAGTTAGATAAAGACTAAAAACTTTCAAGAAGCAAACTTCAGACATGATGTTTATGTGAAAGCTTTCCAGGAAGACAAAAAATAGGTAAATATTCCTCTCTCTCACATTTCTCCAGTAATGAATAAAATTACCATTATTTACAATATCGCAAAGCATCAATGAAAATACAATAAAAGTCTAAACAAATATTTAATCTAAAATAGAAATGCAGTATTATTTACACCCAGACTATTGTCATCATCTTTGTTGTCGTTATCACAATGTTTTATCCACTGTTCCATCAAGCATTTATCAGATGTTTTTTCAACTAAGTGAACTTTTTAGGAATTTTATATTTAAACCATGATTTAATCTACAGAAGTACATTATTCTCATTCTGCTATGTTTAGGAATATCACATCTAAATTTTACGACTCAGTTTCCACTGAGCCTGCAAGTGATAATAGATTGGTTTATTGTAAGTTCAATCCCTGAGCTGGGTGGTACAGACTGAAATAAGTTTTCATCCAAGAAATCCAAACAGAGATATAGCAATTTTTGTAAATGTCCCATGAAATGAATGATAGTGCCTTCTTGATTCTTTGACTTCTTCTTGCCATGTCATTCCAAGATGTGGGCGACCATGGCTCTCCACAATGTCCTACCCTTGTAGCCCTTAGCAATGTTTGTCTCTTTGCAAAGCATTCCACTTCTGTTCTGCCATCCATCCATTCATAATTCATACAGACCCATCAGTTAGGTGGCCTGCTGTCTTCCCCTGTCTCTCTTGCCCTCAATAAGCTGAGTGAGTGTCAAATTCTCCAAGCTCTCCTTAGAAATGTCCAAGAAATTTCAGTCATTTCTTTCTGATTCTGAATATGTGTCCATTTTGTTTCCATTTTCCTTATGTTTTATTGCTTATCCACCCAGTCCATGGAATTCTCAGCATCCTTCGGTAGAAACATAATTATGTTACCTCCAGTTTTCTCTTCATCTGTGAGAAGATTGTCCTGCATTCACTGCCATACATAACAGTGCTGATTCAAAATATTTAGAAAATAAAAAGAGAATTAAAAGAGCTCTTAAGAGTTGCTGTTTACTAGTTTGGGTACAAGGCCACACATGTTGGACACCTAGTTAAATTCATAAACTCATGTTATTCAAAATATATCATGCATAAATTAATCTCAAACTAAAATAATTTAAATACTAATTTGCATATACTTTCATTTATTAAACATGAATTGTATCACTTCTTGTCTTCAATAACTTACCTGACTTTTTATTTAACTTGATGAATATTTATAAGCATTCCTATAACTAAAAATTAAAAAAACAAAACAATAACATTATTACACTTGTATATAAATACTTGTTAGAAAATAAAATCCTCACAGAGAATGAAATGTGCCAGCTAAGTTTTCCTTAATCTTTATATATATATATATATATATACACACACATATATATATATATATATACATATATATACATATAGATAAACCTAGTGATCTATATTTATATATATATATATATATATATATATATATATATAGATACACCTAGTGAGCTATATATATATATATATAGATAGATAGATAGATACAGTAGTGAGCTATATATATATATATATATATATATATATATATATATATATATATATATATATAGATACACCTAGTGAGCTATATATATATATATATATATATATATATATATATATATATATATATAAAATTGTGTATTTGGCCAGCAATCTGTTATGCAAGTTTCATTGAAAATGACTGACAAGGTGCAGTGGTTAAATGCTTTATATAATCTCTCATGTGTTCCTATAATTTTTTTCAAATGTAGTTTTGAGATTATCAATTTCATTTTTGTTCTCAGCTAAAATAAAAATACCGTTTACGTAGCGAACATATATTTTCAGTTTAGTAACTTTTTTAAAAACCTTGTTTTCTCCATGGGACATGTAATAGAGAAGCACAGACTGAGGGGATTTCCCATACTTACTCCATTAGTTTGAGTATAAATCTTGCCATTATGGTCATAGAAGGAGACTTTAGTATTGCATGCATGCAATCATTTTTTGAGAATATTGGGTTTGATGGATGGAGGTATAATTATAAATTTTGTGTTGGAGGTGACATGTTTTAAAAACTACACTGAATTAAACTAGTCTTCATTATCTTTTAATAAATGTAAATAGAATTATGATAAAGGATATCAATTATTTTGCAAAAAAGTCAAGTCAAAAAGTTATAAACTTATATATATATATATATATGAGATGAAATGATGGTAAATTATTATGCAATATCAGTGCAAAATGTTCATATGCAATCAAAACAGACGCAGAAGTAAGTGAGAGAATATTTTGATTACAGGTTCAACAATTACTGTATATTTCCATGTTGAAGGCGACCCTTAGATAAGATAAGGTCAAAAAAAAAAAACAGCAAATTTTCATGAATTTATCCTATATATATATATATATATATATGGGTCATTGAATATTGCTGCCAAACCTGGTCTGTTGCTTCTTGATTCTTAATAAAATATCAAGAAGAATCTGCATTATTATTGATCCTGACATGGCATCTCACTGCAGTACTAGACTGGCAGCTAGGTCTCATCATTTTACAGTTCAAATAGCTAAATGTAACCATAAGTTCTATGCTAACAGTTTCTTCTTCCACACTTCCTGCTTGTGAAACTCTCTTCTGACTTCTTGCTTCTCAGTCAACCTTGATCTTTAAAAATTTAAATGCAATACCAATCATTATACCATTATCTTCTGTCTTTTTAATCTGTGTTCTTTTATTGTTCTCTCTCCTTAATAATATTTTTTTCTCATATTCTCTTACACTCAGTAACTCCTTGTGTCTTAGTGGCTTTATTGCCTTGCCTGGGGTAAAATGATAAAAAATATCATTACTTATTTTGTATTTGATGTAATGGAATAACCAGTCACCCCGATGAATGATTACATTATAGGTAGTAAGTACCTATAAAGTCAACCATCTATGATAGACTGCAGGAAGTGTGAGAGCGAGAAGAAGCAAGCACATCCGACCTTCCAATTAGTGGCACTCACTACTAGGTTGACCTGTGTGTATAACTGTACCATATTTCATATTGTACTGGTTGTGTACAATAAGCTTTTCTTCTATTATCCACCTGGTGTTCAGTATTTATTCGCTTAGCATGGAATATAACAGTAATGAAATCTACTAGATTTATCTTAAAAGTCATAAACAATAATGTTAAAAAGCACATGTAATTGAAGTAAAGTTTTTTTAGTGCTGCCATTTTTTTTAAAGAATAAAAATATCTACAGACCATGAACTATGATGATTATTATTGACAGAGTTGAATAGTTCTCCATTGCCTTCTTCACAGTTTTGAATCTGAAGTTATTCTGTACTAGTTGCTAGTTAAGGTTAGAGAGTTCAGGCTTCTATAACCTGCTACAGTGGAGAAGAGATGATAGAGGCATTTGTAAATGCAAGCTCTCAGCCAGAATTTAAATATTGCTCACTGACTACATGGTTTACTCTGTTAATTGTGAGTTTCTCCTACACTTTTTTGGAAATATTCTAAATAATATAACCTGAAAATTAAAAATCCCAATTCTCTCTTTTTATGCTAGAGTGACACACAGAGGAGGACACCTCTCATTGTTTGTGTTAAATGAAAATGCAGTTTAAATAATCTGGAATAATGATTGCTTTTTATTTGCATTCTTCTACAGGATCAATGTTATTGCTTCTTTTGTGTGAAAGAGCTGAACAAAATGAACGAAGATGTTGAATTCAATTTTCCTGCTTTCTGTTTTGTCGCCAAGATGATGCCTGGCCTCTGCCCAGAAAATTATTTGTCCCCTCCTGTGAAAATGATGTGAATTAATTTTAGTGTACAAATTCTTACTCACAACCCCACTGTCTTAAATGCTAATCCTCTCAAAATACTCTGACAGTGAGTCTGTCATAGCAAGTTCTTAAAACAAAAATTATTCTAGTACTGGACTGAAGCCCAAAGTCATGTTGGCAAGGCTTTTTGAAAACAAGTTTGAAGGTAATATTAGCTTGCAAACATTTTATTGCAAACCAAACTGTTCTTTAATAATCTTTTTCAAGCTTGTATATTAATTTTTATGCTAAAGTTCACCCAATATTAGGCTTGAGAACCACTGAAGGTAGGGGGCTAATATTAAAATGGTTATGACAAATAAGGTGTGATATGAGGAAAGACATGTTGCATCATTATTGAAGAGAATAATTCAATGAAAGTTGTTTGCAAGAATCTGTCAAATCACTGAATGTGAGAATTTTCCTGATTTGCTTTTCAATATTCCTTACGTATGTAAGAGTATCACAAGGCATGATTTAATCTTTTGAATCAATTGGCTTCACATTAAAATCAGCAAAATTTTCATCAGTTTGAATAAATTGTATTGATGTATTTCTAGATATGTATTCAGACATCTATTCAAAACCATGAGTTATTCCCTGCCACACCATTCAAACAGTTTATCCATTATTTCTCCAAGCAATTTACCTTTTATTTTCATTTTTTTTTTATTTCTTAAATCTTTTTCCTAACAAGTTTTATGGTAGCTTACTTTATAATTTTTTTTTATTTTTACGCTTTTTAGATATTTCTCTCTAAGTGCTAAGACTAAAAAATCAAGAAATACATGCAGACATTTGCCAATTTTAGGGTGGAGGGAGGCAATTGCTTGGAGTATTGCTTTCTTGTCTGGAAGATTAAGTTGATCTACAAAATTTAGTGAATTAGTCACATGGGGTTTTGTGGTGGTGATGGTGGTGGTGGTGTTAACAAAAGGTTATGCTAGGTGGAGTTTTTCAGATTACGGTGTAGACTCATAAAAAAATACATGTTCATCATTGGTTGCTGGGAGCAATTACTATCCTTTGCTTCCTTCTTCCAGATAAAAATAAATGTGGCATTTACCTTCAATCAATCTTTTTTTCCAACTGTATTACTAGTGAATGAAGTCTTTTTAAGCCAGTGATGCCATTTCAAATCTGGCCATCAGCAAAGTCATTTGATATTAATATCTGACAGCAGGCCAGATCTGAAATTTCATATTAATTGCCCTTTATAAATATATTCCCATTCACTTATGGCCATACAGTTTTTTCTTTTCTTTTTAACATTCCACCCCAAGCAAGGTGGGAGTGCCACTAGCATGCAAGGGGTTACAGAGAGTGAGAGCAAAAGGAAAGAGGGATGTTTGAGAGAAGGACAAGGATCAAGGTCAAGGCATCAGAAGATGTCGATTGACATTACATTTACATTTTTGAAGATTACAGTTATCAGGGAAGGAAGTAAGAGGAAGAGAGTTCCACTGTTGGAAAGTGTGAGAGAAGAAGCTGTTGGAGTAGAAGAGGTGGTTACATTTAACTGTTTCAACAAGTAAAGGGGTGGGACTGAGATGCCAACCTAGCAGCATGTTTAAATTCATGCAGTTGGGGTACCAGTGAACATCTCCGAGAAAGTGACTGAAGCTGAGATGCCTTTCACTTTGCATATACATCTTTGGATTTTGTCAAGGACCTCAAGAGTTAAATAATTAATTCAGACTTTGCTGAAAAGACAGCAGTAGAAAAACAGTATTTGAAGGAAAAATTTATGTAAAAAAATGGCTATTCTTAAATTGTATATTTGTAATACACACACACACACATATATATGAATTATTATCAAATATGGATTGATAAGATGGATGCACGGGAGGTCTGCTTAACCAATGAAAATCAAACACAAAAATTAAAAATAGCAAAATTTTCTTTTTCATCTCCATATTTCATTTGCTGATAAAACTTTCAGTAAAACATGTTAGATTTATAAACATTTCCTATTTGTTCCTTATCCTCTGCTATATATATATATATATATATATTGTTTTAATCATTTCATTCCAAGAAAAGCAATAAAGCCACTAAGATACATGGGATTATTGAGTATTAAAGAATATGAGAAAAAACATTATTAAGAAGAGAGAACAATAAAATAACAAGAAAACAGAAGGTAATGGCTGACTTTCAGTTTAAATTTTGAAGATCAAAATTGACCGGAAAGCAAGAAACCGGTAGAGAGTTCCACAAGTGAGAAGAAACTGTTAGCATAGAACTTATGGTTACATCTAACTAGTTCAACTGTAAAATGATGAGACCTTACCACCAATCTAGTACTGTGCTTAAATTCATAAAGGCTAGGTACCAAAGAGGGAAGTTCATTAAAACAATTATCCTGAAAATATTTATAGAAAAGGCACAAAGAAGCTACGTTATGGCAGTGGGAAAGTGACTGAAGTTGAGATGCCAGGTCAGGACCAATAAGATTGCAGATTTTTTGCATTAGTAAAAAAAAAAAAAAAATGAAAGCTGGAGACAGCCATGAATACCGACATCCTGTAGAAAACTTAAAAGAGGAGGAATTCTTTTAATATCATCAAATTTTCTGTTCCTTAGTTACTCCACTGATCCATTTCATTAGAAATGCAATCAACATTCAAACAGAAAGTAACACCACAAAGACAATATGCAAATAAACTTGCTACCCAGTTTTTGCAGATTTTCACAACAGTTTTATAGTTTGGCTTTCTTTTTGTCCTTTATAATGAAGTTCATATCTTACCTGCATTCAAAACATTGCTATAAAATATGTGATTCTTTTATGATTGGAATTTTTTCTAAGGTACTGCATAATTAAAAAAATATGAGGCTTATAATTATCTTTCTCTTTTTACAAAAAAAAAAATGTAAGGTAACTTCATCCTCCTGTCACTAAAGATGGGACTCTAAATTTCATTGTTTCCTGTTCAATGATCTACCAGCAAGGCTTTTCTCTGATTAGGCAACCCTAAAATAGGTTTCTGGAAGATGCAAGAAATAATGCCGCAGGAAAGCTGAAACCTTTCTTCTAAATAAAGAAAAGCAAGTAAAGATTCTTGACAATCTTAGAACTGGCAAACATTATTGTCAATATTTGAGATTAGATGACTGTCATTTTGTTTTTATAGTGTTGTGTTATTCTTGGAACTGATTGATGAGTCTTGACTGGGGAATGACACTGGTGGATAACATAGTTTCTGGAGAGAAAGTAACCTTTATACACTAAATATCAAGATTAAAATACAAAAATAGTCAAACAAAATAAAATGATAGAATCCAATCTGAAAGATACCAAGTAAGCTTTAGTAGAGGTAAATTTACTGGAGAACCTCTTGAAAAAAAATCATGCAAAATCATAATTGGACTTTTAAATTCTGCATAAATATGAGGATAAAATCTTGTGGACAAAATTTCCGAAAATGAAAAAAAAAATCTCCAAAATCTCCTTCCACCCCAGGTTCCATTTGTTTAAATATGTTGGGTTTAGTCATAAATAATTTCCGTTTTTGCTTATCAAAATATTCACCTGATATTGCAATCTTTTCTAATTGCTGCAAAATGCTTTGATGGGGATAACTTTCTTGAATGAAAACCAGATACAAGAGTGTGTAGAAAACCTTTTCACATCAAAATCTGTAGAATTTTACTTGATAAAAAACAAGTCATTGCAAATAATGTTAGCTAATTGATTAAAATGTAATTGTACTTTATTTTTTTTAAGAATAAAGTTAATGAATGAAAAGGGAAAATATTTATATTGATTGATTCATTCATTTTCTATGGCTCACAACTCTTTCCAAGTTATTTAAAACCAGAAAATATTTTTAGATTATAAAAATCATTTTTTGTTGGATAATAATGATTTTGTGATACAAGTCTATTTAACCCATAGCTGGGAGGATAAGAGATGGATTACTACCTTTCCCAAGGGTATTTGCATGTAATGAATATAATGAACCCAACTGGATTTAGAACTTGGCTCTCCAATTAACAATTTTGAGCTATTATCCTTTACAGCACCTGGTATTCTCAAGCAGTCACCCATCTAGGTACTGTTCAGGCTTGATGTTGCTTAATCATATGGGAACCGGTGTTTCAACATGATGAAGATATTTATAACTTATCTATTTTCCTATATGTCCTATATTTATAACTTATCTATTTTCCTATATGTCCTATATTTATAACTTATCTATTTTCCTATATGTCAGTACTGAACTGCTACATAATATTTAATCTCCTATCAGTCAGTTATGTGCCATATGTGATACACGCTTAGGCAATCATGTATCTTTCAATACATGACTGACAAGGCAGATTTTTTTCTCGCAGTAGGTTGTCATTTCTTTCTGTCATAGATCAGTTACCATCCAATGCTATAGAACTATAGTCTGTCCTGCTATTCACCCATAGCTGGAGGGAGAAGAAATGGATTCATACCTTTCCCCAAGAGTATTAGCACATAAGTGAATGTAATGTATTCAACTGAAATTCAGAGTTGGCTCTCTGATTCCTCAGTCCAAGCTGCTATCCATTATTCCACCATGCCTCTCCTATATGGTAATGAATTCAAGACACACTGGAAAGGAGACAGGGACAGAGACGTGGTTCTACTGATAAATTTTGAGAAAACTATGAACGAAACATGTGAGCAATTATAAGGAAAATAGGAACAGATATGTCCAATCAGAAAGTTCTGAAATTTCTGTCACACATAATGAGGAAAGAGGGCCTAAAGATTTTAATACTCAAAGGATATGTTGGAAGCAAGAGAAACAGAAGGTAACATGCCTAATGAATCTGTATGAATGTTATGGCAAAATTAATAAAAAAAAGAACTTTGTTAAGGTGTGAAAAGTTACTTAGAGCAACAAAAGATGGGAAGTTGTGGAATGCCATTACCACTAATGCCCTGAAGGGATGTAATGCATAAAAAAG
Source organism: Acanthosepion pharaonis (assembly GCA_903632075.3). Lineage (NCBI taxonomy): Eukaryota > Metazoa > Mollusca > Cephalopoda > Sepiida > Sepiidae > Acanthosepion > Acanthosepion pharaonis. The sequence continues at coordinate 98,142 of CAHIKZ030001802.1, read as the reverse complement.
ACCACAAGTTAGTGTTTACAACTTAGTAAAAACCAGTATTTTAAATGCTAATCTTCCAATCAAGCAAACAGAATCTTTCTTACACCATTTGACCTTGTGTTGTATGAAGCAAAATTTAATAAATGTCAAGTCTGATACTTATTGATTTGTGCAAATTAATAAAAAATAGTAAATACAATATTATCAAAACATAGTAGTCAATACAACCATTATCTCCTCTTAATACAAATCTTTTACTTATCTTCCATTCACACCATTAATGTAATTAACTCTGAAATAAATACACACTTAATACTTGTTGCAATCAATTCATTTTCATATCCATTATTATCTCTCCCTTAATCTATGAGTATTTCCTGATAATGACTTCCTCTGTTGGAAGGACGAGTAATAATGTCCTAATCCCAAAACAGTGAAAACTGTTTTGTAACCTCACTTTAAAGTATCAACTAAATGGTTAAATAATGGGAAATTCTAAACTCAAATAGAATCCATCTGAATTAAAAGGAGAGATTACAAAGAAGAATTAACCTTGATATATTTGGGAAGCATATTAGAATAATCCAGAACCTTTTCTGGGAACAAACCACCTGCATATGGATAGAAAATGAATTCATTAAATATAAAAAATACAAAGAGGTGTAAGACAAGGATATGTCTTCTCACCAGACTTATTCAACCTATACAGTGAGATGATGCTGAAAGAATTAGAAGTCCTACCAGGATTCATTATTGTTGGTCACAATCTTAACATAAGAAATGCAGATGACACAGTGTTGATAGTAGACATAGAAAGGAAACTACAAAAACTCCTACAGAATGTAGCGAAGGAAAGTGAGAAAAAAAGGACTAAACATCAATTGCACAAAGACAAAATGCATTGTCATTGGGAAAAGGAACAGTCCAACATGCAAATTAAAAATTGGAGATACAAAATAAAAAAAAGTACAATTTAAATATCTGGGAAGTCTTTCAAAAGAGGACGGAAAGTTCAAAGAGATAGTAAAAGGTGCCATCCAAAAGCTAATGAAAGTATTAAGTAACAGAAAAATTTCACTAAAAACAAACAAAAGATTACTGAATTGTTATATAATATCAGTTCTCCTATATAGCAGTGAATTATAAAGACTTGAAACAGCAAAAATGTAGTTCGACAGAAGGATGCAGAGAATACCATTGACCGAACATGTGACCAACAACAAAGTTTTAGAGAAAAAGGAAACTAAGAAGGCACTTATACATAACATCTGAAAGAGATAGTTAAAGTTTCTATGACACATAGGAGAGAAATTAGATATGCACAGGATAGATGGAAAGCAAGAGGGAGAGAGGAAAAAAAACATAACTTGCTTAGCAAACTTGAGAAAATGGATAGCAGAACAGGGTATAGGAGACATAACAAAGAGAGAAAATTTATTAAGAGTTACAAAGGAGAGGAAATTATGGAGAGTAATGATCATCTACATCCTGATGGGACACACCACATAGAAGAAGAAAGGAGGAGATGGACTAAAGGATAAAGAAATAATTATTTTGTCTGTTGACCAAGGTTTGTTTTAGTCACATTTACTCATTATAATTTATCTCAAGCCTTAACTGTACAGGGTGTGATGAATAAATTGTTACCATTTTATACTTTTAATTTTGCGTATACGCAGAGTTTGTTTTTATTTTGTTGACTGTACAGTTCAGTAGGGTCATTTGGGAACCATCTGTGAGAAAAGGAGCACCACAATGCAATTATCTCTGCCAGAAATTTGGAAACAGCATGCTGTACTACTTGGCATTCATGCTGGAAGCTCCAGTACAAACATTTGAGTGTTTGGGTATCTATCTGAGGACAGTTCAGAGACTCAGAAAGAGTTGGATGATATATTCAGTTAAAATCATGGTGTTTGGAGTGATCACTAATGATGGTAGAACTATGTCTCCTTTCATCTTTCCACAGGGACTCAACATGGAGGCCTGTATCGAGTGCCTTGAGGAGGTAATACTGTCCTGGGTCAAGAGTGTGGCAGCTTGAAGAACCTATGTATGGCAACAAGACTCTGCACCATGCCACACAAGCAGAACCCTGACTGTCAGATAATTTCTGCAACCACATCACTCCTTTCTGAAATTTTTCTTTCAAACAACGTGCTGTATTGATGAAGTTCATTTATTAAAATCTTCATCTATATAAATAACATTAAGTGTCTGTTTGTTTGTTTACTATAGACTCGGAAACTCTGATAAATTTCAACCAAATTTGGCATGCTATGTGTTAGAGGCTATGTAAAGTTGACCTATGTAAATCCTGATTTTCAAAAATAAAGTCAAAGAAGTCATTTTTCATTGGAGTTAAATATTTATTTCCACATAAAAATATTGGTAAGGGAGGTAAATCAACTTTTGGTAGTAAATTAATGCATTTTACTTCCACTAATATCTACACAAATAAAATAAAGTGTGTGTGTGTGTCTTTGAATTTTTATTTAGACAAAATTAGTTCCCAAGCAATGCTGGGCACTGCTTCTAGCTTTAATTAAAAGAAACGTCCATAGACTGCTGGCTATACTTTTTGTAATATCTTCTATGCTTAAATATTTAATAAAAACCTATGAGAAAAAAAAAGTGTTAGCATATAATTATGAGAAATCTAAAATTAACATCATCAAGTTTCAACTGGTTTTGCCGCCAGGTGAAAAACTATTTGAAACAGGCACAAATGGTGGTTTCTGCTTTTGCCAAAGGCAAAACATGACAAGTGTTTCCACATTGAGTTTGATTGTTAGCTGAAATACAAAGAGGCAAAATTCTGTTGCCTTCAGTTAGTATCCAATAGTAGAAAATTTAACAGTTTCTGATAAAGATTAACTTTTAAAGTTTTTTTCTTAGAAAGTTGTGATAAAATATAGCTAAAGGCAGAATAAATAGAGCATTGGACTTATGGTCATATTTCTTCTTCTTTTATGTACTGTCTCTCTTCAGGGTGTAGACGATCATGACCCTCCACATCCTCCTATCCCTTGTAGCTCTTAATAAGTTTTGTCTTTTTGTTATTTCTCTCAGACCCTATTCTGCTATCCAATGTGCTTTCTCCTATTCCTCTTTCTCTCTATCTGTCCTCTGAGTATCAGATTTTCCAAGCCCTCCTTCATTGTTCCGAAATTTCAACTGCCTCTTCCTGATGTTAAGTATCAGTTTCTTCTTTCTTTCCATTCTCTCCAAAACATTGTAACTACTCACGTTTGGCCCATTATCTTAAAAAATTTTACAATCCCAAAATATTTTCTGGCTTTAAATAACATTCAGAAGGTTGATAAGCTGTAAAAAAAACAATCAATCAATCAATTAAGTTGAACTCTATTGACTGAACATTAACACTCAGTTCCAATTAGTAATAAGTTTTCACAACTGCTGCATATCCCAGAGTGCATCAGTAAACACAGTTCAGCCATCAACTCACAGCTAGCGATTTGATAAGTTAGAAAATCCCTTCAAAATGAAGGCATTTTTCTGTGTGGTTAGCATAAAGAACAACATGGCAACCGCAAAGAGTTAGAGTAACAATGTAGTTATTGACCGTAGATGAATCTCACATAGGTAGCTATCAAAAACTAATAACTTTGGAAAGGAAATGATGTCTGAGAGCTTGAGAGTCATGGTAACAGGTTAGTCAGATTTCTAAAAATAAATCAAAATAATTTGTAAACTTATAACTACTGACTGAAAGGTTAATAAAGAGTACTAAACATTTCAGTCATATGTTGTGAGTAATTTCCAATTAGCAATTAGAATTGTTTGTTTCTTTTTTTTACTAGATTCAACAAAAGTAAGAACAAATTTACTCATTGTTCAACACATTGTACTATTGCACCCTTAACATGTTCTGTATTAAAAGATGCTAATTAACTTTTCTTGTTATATTAACTGTTCAGTACCACACACTATTTAATTAACGTGCATGTTTTTAAGACTGCAGTTTGCCTTCATTTTGTTACCAGCCCACAATTTTTTTTAATCAATTCACTCCAAGCAAGGTGATAATACTACTAAGATGCAAGGGGCTACTGGGAGTGAAAGAGAATGAAAAAACTTTAGAAGAAACCAACCAGAAACCCAATCCTAAACAGGGAAACAAGGGATAAACCTCTACTTCTGTTCAAAAGACCAGGACGGACTGTGAACCAGACGATAGGTGAACCTATCTACTACTATTTGCAACAACTTTCTGATTAATATATACTTTGAATCCATTATAAGAATTTCAGAATGTGGAATTAATAAATTCTAAATACTTCAAATAGCTGTGAATCAATCAGTTATAACAAATTTAGTATAAATAGATAAGGAAATGTAACACAAGATTGTTCCAGGGATACTTTTGTCCAACACTGTAAGATGCTACAAAAACCAAAATATTAACCTGAGACCTTAAGGTCTCATTGATTTACAGTTGAATTGGTTTGATGTAACCAAGTTCTAACAGTTTCTTTCCTTGCATGTCTCGTTTGTGAAACTTGCTTCCGGCTTCTTGCATTCCAGTCAAGTTTGATCTTCAAAAATTTAACTGCAATGTCAATTGTTATCTACTGTCTTCTATTATTTACACTATTTACATTGTTTAGACTGTGATCCTTATTTTTGTTGTTATATTCACAACATTTTAGCTGTTGTATGCTCCAGTCTTCTTCAGGTGATTGGAATTTTGAACTGAATGTTGTGAATAGGACAATAAAGATGAGGACAATACTCCAAACAATGTAAATATCACTAAGATGAAAGGGGCTGCTGGGAGAGAAAGAGAATGAAAAGACTTCAGAGGGAACCAGAAACCCAATTCTAAACAGAGAAACAAGGGATAAACCTCTAATTCTGTTCAAAAGACCGGGAAGGACTGTGAACCAGACGATAGGTGAACCTATCTACTCCTATTTGCAACTACTTTCTGATTAATATATACTTTGAATCCATTATAAGAATTTCAGAATGTGGAACTAATAAATTCTAAACACTTCAAATAACTATGTATCAATCAGTTATAACAAACTTAGTATAAATAGATAAGGAAATGGAAAAAAAGATAGGTGGTACCATCATTCTTCAGGTGATTCGAATTTCAAACCGAATGTTGTGAATATGACAACAAAGATGAGAACAATGTAAATAGTTACACTACCTCCTCTCAGGTCTGCAGTTGGAGATTCATCTCCAGGTCGGACTTTCTGTCTCCAGGCGGAGAGGATCCCCAGATGGGGCTGTGTCAAGGGGCGGGGTCTCGTCTTGGGAAGTAGCTGCCCAACCCCCTTTTGTAAGGGGTCTACAAGGAATTTTTGGCTGAGCCTATGAGCTCAGATACCCCACATTAAATTCAGCCTAGTGTCACATCTGACCATGTGGGGTGGTTGGTAGATATCCTACCTCATCTCAGAAATATAGACAGATACACTTCTACTGTTCTCACTCCTTAATAACATTTCTGTTTTCTAATTCTTTCACACCCTGTAAACCCTTGTGTTTTAGTGGCTTTACTGCCTTGCTTGGGGTGATTTTGATTAAAAAAATAGTAACATTAACTGTTTTTTCAATGAATTGCAAATGTTTCCCATATGGAAACAGTTAATTTTACCATTATTACTATATAGCTTATCTTCGTTGTTGTGTTTGCAATGTTCTGGTCATTTAGGTGTCTCTAGTAATCTTCTTGAAATTTTGAACTAAACCCTTTATTAAACCCTCAAGGGTATATTCTTCACATTCTGCTTTCCATGCTTAAGGGAGATAACTCATATTATTTAATGACTCACTGGTATTATTCATTATTGTTGCTTGTTTGTTTCTTCTACTGAATCAAAATATATAACGTTTTAATACTACCAGATACAGAGAAAGCAATATGTTTGAACCAATGCTTTAATCAATTGGCTTTTTTAGATGAGCAAGCCGTTCTGAATCTTCTTCTATGTGCCATGTCCACTCAGAATGTTGGCAATCATGGCTCTTTACAATTTCCTGTGCATTCTCTTTTTGATATCTCTCCTAAAACTCGCCCTGTCATTCATTTACTCAAGCTTTCTAGGTAGATTATGCTTTGTTTTCCTTTAACCCCCTTGCCTTCAATAAGTCCTGGTGCATCAAATTTTCCAAGCTATCTTTCCTGATAATGTACCCTAGAAATTTCAAATATTTCTGATGATGATTGAAACTGTCCTTTTCGTTACCATTTTTTCTAAAACTTTATTACTGCTCACATGCTCAAACCATAGTATTCTCAGCATCCTTTCTGTTGCTTCAAGTGTCTTCTCCACCTGTGAGGATATTGTGAAGCATTACCTGTGATATAAGAGGACTGTTATTACAAAATGGCTGTATTCTTCAATTTTATTTATAATGGAGTTTTCCTATTACTTAATACTTTACTTAGTTTTTGGAAAGCTTCTTTTATTATCACAATGTGCCTTCACAATTTCCATGTTGCACTATCCATCCTATATTAAAACACTTCCCAGAGTAATGAATATACTGATAATTCCTTATCTCAAAAAAAATGATAAAATGCTATCTACCTTCCAGCAATGTTACTTAATCCATGAAGATTCCCTATCATTCTATTCTTGGTCGGTTCATGTCAGGTAAACAAAGACTGTCACTGGAGGTGTTAAAGTAAAAATGAAACAAAGATTCAAATTCTGGTAACAACTGATAAATGATCCTTTTTACTTTCTTAAATTTAAGTTTTCAGTTGCAGACAACATAATAATGGCATTCTGAATGTTATATTTTCTTTAATTTCTAAAAGAGTTTCTAAAGTGAAGAGATCATAGAATTTTTTAGTAATAAACTTTATCAACTCATAATCCAAGACAGTGATGTGCAGAGGTTTGGTAATGCCCAGGACCAATTCCTTGATTGTATGCCCCTCCTAAGACTCAAGTGTGTGTGTGTGTGGGGGGGGGGGCTAGTACTGAGAAATGTGAGAAAAGAAGACATTTTAAATATGTAACAGTAGATAAAACATAAAATAGACATTTTATTCAAATTAAATATAAACTAAATTTTTATTTCACTTTTTGATTGAATGCACTCCCAATATGGATGCCTGGGATCATCACACCCACTGGCCCACCCCAACACCTTCTGCATGTTGCTCAATTTCTGTAAATACAATTCATTTTTGTAAACAATAATCAAAATATTATTGTATGAAAACACTGCATAACCATTTTTGTCTATTTTGATAACCATTTTTTAAGTAATTGTGTATGCATTATATATATATATATATATATATATATATATATATATATATATATATTTCACACACATATTATTACTATAAACATTATTAGTATTATTTTTTATTATTTTTAACATGTTTGATTTACTCTGCTCTGCAAAATAAATATTAATTCAAATATATGTACCAACTTAAAAATAACATTTATAATAACAAAGAATAATGTCAGATTAAGAAATTCTTTTAAAATCTGTCTCTCTCTATATATATATATATATATATATATATATATATATTTATATTATTATGGAAAGTTTTTTTCACTTAATTCATGTTTATTTCAGAGTTTCATGTGTCTAACCACTTGTTGGTCTTCTGAGTGGTAAGACACAACTGCAAAATAAAACTGAGTTAAGTGAAAAAATTTTTCTATATTAATTGTATAAAAACTCTATCCTTCAATATGGGGTATTCTATTACGAATTGCTTGCTTCAAATGCCTCTTTATCAACAAACCACTGAAAAACCAGCAACTTTGGCTTCAAAAACAGTATTTCAAATTAACACTATATATATATATATATATATATATATATATATATATATATATATATATTAGTATAAATTTTATTTTCAGTTTCTATTCTTGTTTGTTGTTCACAGAAAACAAAAACAAAAATAGTGATAGTGAGTTAAATAAGTGTACCTACTAAAAATAACATTTGTAATAAGAAATAATGTCAGATTAGAAAATCCAACTAATTTAAATATATATATATATATATATATATATATATGAAGCCTCAATAAAGACATAAACACGTGTGTGTGTGTGTGTGTGTGTGTATATATATATATATATATATATATATATATATATAGGTGGACTCTCTCGTCATATTTGATGTATGAGGGTCAAACAGCTCAGTTCTTAGAAACCAACAACCAGACACTAGCACATATGATTTGATTATAAGTGGTGAAGGATTTGTGCAGAACCAACCACACTTTTTGAAGGGCCGAATACAGAGACCTTGTGCACTATGTGCCATAAGGTCCCCAAACAACCCTCCACAGGTTTTGAATTCAGAGTTGTCTTTCTCCTAGACCTGTTGCCATCCAAGGCTATAGAACCCAGTCTGTCCTGCTATTTACCCATAGCTGGAGGGAGAAGAAGAGGATTAATACCTTTCCCAGGGATATAAACATGTAAGTGAATGTAATGTATTCACTGGAATTCAAACTTAGTTCTTTAATTCCTCAGTCCAAGCCGATATCTACTACTCCACCATGCCTTATATATATATATATATATATATATATATATATATATATATATATATGTATTACAATAAACTTTATTTTTGGTGGATACATGTGTTCGAGTTCCTATCCTTGTTTATTTTCTTAAAAAAATAACAAAAAATGGATAGCAAGTCAAATAATGTCAGATTAAAAAAATCCATTTAAAATAAATAATGTTGTGGTGTGTGTGTGTATGTGTATACTATACATAATAGTGTATTGATAAGTTCTCAGTCCAGCCAAGAAAATTCTAATGTTCAGTCATTTTGTCAGATTTTGAGAAAGTGCAATGCTGGGAATTTTTTTAGGCCCCTTTCATGTGTGCGTCTGTATTATTATAAATATTTATATACACATTTGATAGCTTATGGGCACTTCGACATGGTGTAATGGTTAGCAAGATCCTCACTGGGTCCCTGATAATTTCGGCCTTGTGCCACATCTAAACTATGTTTACAAAATCACCATATTTGATAGCATATAAGAATCAATTATTTTTTCAAATAATGGCTAATAATCTCCTAATTTTTACATGCAAAATTCACACAATTGCCAAAAATACTCTTAAAAGTTGAGGTAGATATGAAAATACACTACATAACTTTTCTTAATATTTCCAGCTGAAATGATTCTGCATCTTATATGCTGTTGGGTCATATATTCATATACAGAATATGATGTGTAAATTGACACCATTTTATATTTTTAATTTTGTGCATGCATGCATGTTGTTTTTTTTTTGATTTTGTCAGTTGCACAGTATAGTAGGGTCAGTTGGGCACTGTCTGTAAAAAAAGAGCATCATGGTGCAATTCCCTCTGCCAGAAATTTGGAAATGGCATACTGTACTGCTTGGCATTCCTGCCGAAAGCTCCAATTTCAGAGTGTTTGGATGTCATTTTGAGAACAGTACAGGGATTCAGAAAGAGTTGGATGAGTCTAATAATGATTACAAAGGTAAGGCAGCTCAGAAAACTCTTTCTGATTGTTCTAATAAGTAAAGAACTCCCTAATTTGTTGGTGAGAGCCTTAGACTCAACACAGAGGTCTACATCAAGTGTTTTGAGGCGGTAGTGCTGCCCTGGGTCAAGAGAGTGGCTGCTAGAAGACTTTATGTCTGGTCACCTAACTCCTCAAATTGCAACCCCCTTGATTATTATGTGTGGGATGCAGTTGGGAGAGAGACCAACAAAACTTTAACACAAAAGATGAACTAAAGGCAAGAATTATGGCAGTATTCACCAACTTAAACAAGGTGACCATCCAGAAGAGTTGCAAGAGATTCCGAAGTCATCTGGAGGCAGTGGTTGAAGCCAATAGGGATTTTATTGAATAAATTTACTCTTTAGTATTTCAAGATATTTTTATGTAATTTTGGTAAATATATCTGTTAAAATGAGATGTCAGTGTTATTTTCATTTTCACATAATTTAGCAAAAAATTTATCAATCGCACCCTGTATTGTATATGCTGTTGCATTATTTTGCAAAAGTTCGTCAAAATAATTTCTGAAAAATAAGTTTCCATCACTCCAGAATAAAACCAGAGGGTTTAGTAATAGGTATCATGAACTCATTTTATAAAGTCTTAAGCTCATATAGCATTGGGCAAGAGGTTAAGAAGCCTACAGTTCATTATAATTAAGAAATTATGTTGATAATTATGTCCTGCCTGTTTGCTTTCATGTTAGACAAACAGTCTTGAGTTCCAATAGTTCATATCATTTTGTAAATGCAAGCCCTAAATCTAATTCACACAGACTGTTTCTAAATATACTTTATTTGAATAAAATTAAATGCTGAAATATATGTATTGCTGAAGATCTAAGTATATTTTAGATTAGTATTTGAATTCATTATCCAAATAACTCTTTCATAAAAGTGAACTTTGAAAGCCAAATATCAGCATACAATATTCAAATAGACTTTTGGGGTAATGAAATCTGATTGAAAGGTTTTTCATATTAACATACATCGACATATTTTGTGTAAGGGCTTGTAAATATATATGAATATTTTAATTCAATTTTTGCAATAATGATTAGTATCAGGGTAAGAATAGGAGTTATAATTGAGTTTCATAGTCTCAGAGTATTTTAGATTTTACAAATAAATGACTGTTACTAGAATGATGGAGGCAGGGTGAAGCAGTGGATAGTGGCTTGGATTAAATTCCAGTTGAGTTTGTTATATTCAATTACATGATAATACCCTCGTCAAAAGGTATGAATCAATCTCTTATCCTGCCCTCAGCTATGAGTAAACAGCAGTACAAACTAGGTGCTGTAGTCTTGGGTGCTAATTGAAGAAGGACAACTCTGAATTCAAAACCTCTAAGTATGCGTTAAACAGCCTCACCAAACCTCAATTGGCTAAGTGTGGTGAACATAGCTAAACCCCTGAAGACATGGTAAATCAAGAAGGAGCTCCTCTAAGGAGGGTGAAGACCCTGGATCTGTTAAGTGAACTTGCATCTGTGGTACCTTAACTTCTTTGGGTGGTCATGTGTAAATAAAGGAACTGCTACATTTTTAATTCCTTACATATGGAGAAATGGTGGAATAATGTTTAGTGACTTAGATTGAGGAATTGGAGAGCCAAGTTTGAATTCTATTCATTACATTCACTAATGTGCAAATATCTTTGGGAAAGATATGAATTCATCTCTTCTTCCCCTAGCTATGGGTAAATAGCAGGACATTAGTCTTGGGTGGCAACCAGTCTAGGACAAGAACAACTCTGAATTCAAAACCTCCAACTATAAATTAAATAACCTCAACAACACACAACTGACCAATCAGAGTGAGTACAGCTACACCCCTGAGGACATGGTCAATCAGGATGGGATTCCTCTAAGGATTGAGAAGGCCCTGTATCTGAATCTTTTCTAATGAGCCGTCATCCTTGGTACCCTTTTTACTAGAATGAATTCAGCTTGTAATTTTGTCTTTTACTGCCCTTCTCTGTCACTTAAACCAAACCAATAAATAGATACATTTACTAAGACAAAACTTCTTTTTTCTATGTGCTGTGTCCCTTCAGGACATTAGCAATCATGGCTCTCCACAATTTCCTGTCCTTGGTCGCGTTTAATAAATTTTGTCTTTTTGTTATCTCTCTGAAACCCTGTTCAGCCATGCATTTACTCAAGCTCACTAGGCAGATTATGTATTGTTTTCGTCTATCTCTCATGCTTTCAATCTGTCCTGTGAGTATCAAATTTTCCAAGCCCTCTCTCTTTACTATACATGCTAGAAATATCAGCTATCTTTTTCTGATGTTAAATCTAAATGTCATTTTTGTTTCCATTTACTTGAAAACTTTGTCATGCTTACATGTTCATTTCATGGTATTCTCATCATCCTTCTGTAAACCACATTTCTGTTGTTTCAGTTCTCTTCCCCATCTGTGAAGAAATTGTCCAGCTTTTTACTGCCATATAGGAGAACTGATATTCCATAACAGTTCAGTATTCTTTTCTTTGTTTCTAATAAAATGTTCCAGTTCTTTTATACTTTGCTTAGCTTTTGGAAGGCATCTTTTTTTTATCCCTATGCATCTTCAGATTTCTATGTCACATTCTCTGTCCTCTGTTAAAACCAGAATTTAAATTTTTCTTCTTGTCTTATTTTGGTATCTCCAATTTGTAATTTTCATCTTGGCCTGTTCCTTTTGCTAACAACCATGCAATCTATTTATCTTGCAATTGATGATTAGTCCTTTCTTCTCACTTTCCATAACTGCCTTCAGTAGTCCTTGTAGTTGTCTTTCTGTAAGACAAATCTTAGTCTGACAAAAGACTACAAAAATAAATCAGTTTCAGATATTTCATTATAAACTAACCATACAGTGGTACCCTAGCAGTATTTGAAGAAAGAAAGAAAAATGTTTAAAAGTTCAAGGTTTCTTTAGAATAAAAAAATATAATAGTTCAAGGTTTCTTTAGAATAATCTAATAACTTTGGCAGTGCAAGTATGGCAGAGCCAAAATTAGTTTTGTGTAAGTGATCATATTGACAGGCAAGACTCAAATTAGATTTACAAATCCAGAGAAATGACACGTTTACCACAAACAAGACATTTGCCAATAGACACAACAAAAAGAACCTCAGGTAAAAATAAGCAAATCATCCAATGTTATAATATTTCCACACAGACTCTTGCTCAATTTTTCTCTTGTTTCACTCAATCTCTGTATCTGTCTTCAGGGTTGTTATTATTCTCATATTTTCTCCACATTTTGTTTGAGGCAATTTTTCTACTGAGTTTTTAGTCTATATAACAGTCCTCTATTTGGCAAAATGGGGGTAGATTTTGTGGAAATGCTACCTTTTGCTTCAGATTGTGTTGTAAGCTAATAATAATTTCTAGTTAATAAATTGTCACATTCTTGATAACAGGGTGAGAAACTGATATGAAGTATTCTTTTGCTTTTATGTATTCGGATATATCTAAATTATCATCTATATACAACCATTTTCTAAGATCTGTGATTAAAAAGACTTCAAGGAAATGATGGAATACTTTTGATTTTAAAGAAAACAATCTTTCATCAGACCCTATAGACTGGCACTACAGAATCACAAACAAAAGCCTCATCACCTCAACAGCAACAACAATTGTAGAAGTCAAGAACTCTCTACAACTTCCTATTCTTTGTAGTTCTAAGCAATGTTTGTCTCCTTACTCTCCCTGTTCTGCCATCAATTGACATGAGCTTATTAAGTAGGTTACTAACTGTTTCCCCTCATTCCCTTTAAGACATGAATGGTCATGGCTCTCCACAATTTTCTACCCTTTGTAGTTCTAAGCAATGTTTGTCTCTGTAATGTCCCTGTTCTGCCATCCATTTACACAAGCTCATTAGGTTACTCACCGTTTCCCACAGTCCATTCAAGATAGGTATGGATATGACTCTCCACAATTTCCTATTCTTTGTAGTTCTAAGCAATGTTTGTCTCCTTATTCTACCTGTTCTGCCATCCATTTACATGAGCTTACTAGGTAGGTTACTCATCGTTTTCCTCAGTCCCTTCAAGACAGGAATGGATATGGTTCTCCCCAATTTTTTATCCTTTGTAGTTCTTAGCAATGTTTATCTCTGTATTCTCCTTGTTCGGCCATCCATTTACACAAGATCATTAGGTAGGTTACTGTTTCCCTCTGTCCCTTCAAACATGGATGATTATGGCTCTCCACAACTTCCTATCCTTTGTATAGTTCTAAGCAATGTTTGTCTCCTTACTATCACTCCAAGTTTCTGTTCTGCCATACATTTACATGTGCTCGTTAGTGAGGTTTCTTGCTGTTTTCCTCTGTCCCACTTGTCTTGTCCTGGGTAGTGTCAAAATTTCCAAACATTCTTTACTCATAATGTGTTCCAGAAATTCAACATTTTTTTTTATTCTTAGTATAAGTGTCCTTTTTGTTTCTATTTTTCTTAAAGCTTTCTGATTGATCACATTGTCTGACCATAGTATTCACAGCATCTGTCTGTAGAACAATCGTCCAACATTCTCTGCCATACAGGATCATAAATATGACACTGTAGTTCAGCACAATTTCTCTTATTTCTCATGAAATATTCCTATTTTAATACTTTGCTTAGTTCTTGGAAGGTGTCTTTAACTAGTCTCATTTGAAGCCATATACATTCTAAATCAGAGAATTCCAAACTTTTTTATTTTATTACCCAGTTTTGTATGGAAAAAATTTTCCACTGCCTACCTGTATAGCAAATATTCAAAAGTATACCAAAATTGTTTGGTAAAAGTTTGTTACTAGTTTATAAACTAACTTTATGATGTAGTAAAAAGTACCAAATTGAGGTAACAAATAATTCTGATTTATGTAGTGGCTGGTGGTACTACTGCTGTGTCAAAGAATAAATGAAAGCAAACTTGGCCATTGAAAATTTATGGCTAGGGTTAGCGTTTTAAAAGAAAAAAAAATTATATATGAAAAAAATATAGATTTTTATTTATAAGATTAAGCAAAGAATAAAAATACAATATATATTTTTTGTTGTCCTTGGTCTTTCCTTACCTAATTTAGATGCAAAAAAATGTAATTTTGCTTGAAAAATTATTTGAAATGTTAACATTCAAATAATTTTTCAAGCGAAATTACATTTTTTTCTACCCTTCACAAAACTATACAAGATGTCAAAATATTTGTTGCTTGTGGGGATATTTATATCTTATCTAGGAATCTGACCCATTTATTCCCAATTAGACTCCTGCTTTTTTTATACATGTTCTTTGCGTCTTTTGAATATTTTTTTTGAGAAATGTGGAAATACATTTTTAATACTCAAAATCCTTTATCATCCACTAAAATTTTGAATTCACCACCATTAACTATTTAGTTGCACATTGCCCACTCAACAGCTGAAATTGTCTACTAGTGGGTGATATCACCCAGGTAGGGTAACCTCATCAAAATGTTCCAGAATGATGCAGAAAACGTCAGACACAAATAAAAACTATTTTTCAATTTAAGTGTTGAATATTTTTGTTGCTTTGACTTCTGGTTATAACTGGAATGAACAAGATGAAAAAAAAACATTTAAATGGTAGTAGCAATAGAGCAGTAAAAGACTTACCACACCACACCTGTGAGAGAGAGGTTGGAGTGTGGAAAATAATTTATCATTCACAGGGAGTCAGAGGTGCTTTTGAACTAAGATATTGCACCTCAAACTCACACTCAACCTCAAGTGGAATTCTTTTATGTGATCCATTGCTAAAGATGCAGGTAAAATAATTGGCTCCCTCTACCACTCCAATAAGTACCTGACTCCTCATGCTTTACCTTTATAAGAGCCAGATCAGACCAAACATGGTGTACTCTTGTCATATTGGGGCAGGAGCTGGCCAGACCTCACTTTCCAGTATTGATAGAGTTCAAAAGCACCTTTGACTCCCTGTGGGTGATAAATTATTTTCCACACTCCAACCTCTCTCTCACAGGTGTGGTGTGGTAAGTCTTTTACTGCTCTATCGCTACTACCATGAAAATGCTTGGACAAACCACATCTCCTTGTTCCACCAGGTCTGACCTTCACAGCTAGGACCTACTATGTTACTTACGTAGCAATAAACTACCCTCATTCCTTCCATATTTCATTGGCAAGAAGAAGTTCTTCCTATGAACCAATGCCCTATGGAACAGACACTCAAGAGGATGTTTCCCTGATCACTACACTTTTAACCTGTTCAAGTCTAGAATTAACCATTATCTTATCCTTCTATTCATATAAACTACTCCTTATTGTAATCCTCTACCTTGAGTGGCCCCAGGGACTATTGCAGGTTTAACATTAAAAAAAGAAAAAAAAAACACAAGTTTGTGTAAATGAATAGGAGAGGAATGGTAAAGGATCAAAAGTTAATTAGAACAGCAAAATTAAAGAGGGCCATGATCACCTATGTACTGAAGACATATAAAAGAACAACAACATTTGATTAAAATGAGTAATTAGATATTGGCATCTTTGGCCAGTCTATGTATAATATCTTTATTGCAGTGATCTATCCCTGATCACTACAATCAGAACCTGTTCAAGTCTAGAGTCAACCGTTATCTTCCCCTCCTCTCCTTATAAACTACCTGTTATATAACCTTCTACTTTTAGTGGCTCCTGGGCCTTTTACAGTATGAACATTACTGTGAAAAAAAAATGATAATTAGAAACAAAGAAAAGAACAGTTATGTAATATTGGTCCTTTTATATTGGCAGTGAAGACTTCAGAGATGAAGACAAAACTTGAAGCAACTAAAATGTGGTTCTTGGAATGCTGAGAATATCATGGAATGAACATGTTAGTAACAGTAAAGTTTTAGAAAAAATTGAAGCAAAAAGGACAGTTATGCTTAGAATCAGAAAGAGAAAATTCTAGGGTACATAATGAGGACATATTGAAGGCAAGATGGACAGAAGAAAGCAGCAAATAACCTACCCCAATGAGCTGGCAGTACAGGAGATGAGGAGATATAGCAAAAAGACAAACATTACTAAGAGCTACAAGGGACAGGATGTTGTGGAGAACCATGATCACCCATGAACTGAAGGAAAGAGGGTCTTAAGAATGACATCACAAGACATATTGATGACAAGATGGACAGAGAAAAGAAGCAAATAACCTACCTAATGAGCTTGTGTAAAATGGTTGATAGAACAGGGATTAGAAAAAAATAGTAAAAAAAAACAAATCTAAGATCCCCAAATGACAGATGGAGAGAGGCATAATCACCTATATCCTGAAGAGACATGGCACATAAAGAGGAAAAAGAAAACAAAGTGATCAAAATAATTCATGGAATAAGAAGTTCTTTATATGAATGATTTATAATTTTTGTGTTTGCTTTATTAATACAAAATGTTGTTTTGCATATGAATATAACCTTAAATGATATTAATTTTACAATGAAATATAGTTAAATTCTATCTTCCTCATAAGTTTCATTGTTTTATGGAAATACGTCTTACAGTGGAGCAAAATATATTGATTAAATACAGAACAAAAGACAAATAGAATACAGTAAGGGTTAATTTTTCTTCAAATATCTTCTTATGAAGTTAGAACTGTAAGTTGAATCAATCAACAAAGAAAGATTGTAGGTTGTCACTGATGTCTATTGGAGAGAAAGATCTCTTTATTGTAATTGTCAAATTGCACGGTTTCTATATTTTTCATTAAATTATCTGTCCAAAGTCCACGTAAAAATTGAATGAATTTGAACCGTTTAATAAGCTAAAAACTATTTTGAGTTTGGCAGTGTTAGTCTTACAAGTTTAAAACAACAATGAAATCAAATTATCCTTAGAAACAAAAAAATTCAAGGAAATCACATGATTTACTTTTTTGTTATGAAAAATCTGTTTACTTCCAAGCTCTGCATTTCTTTTCTTCTTGTGCCCTCTTTAAAATGGTTTTCTAAATATCGACTCAGTGAATCCCAACAAAATGTTTGAGAGGATTACAAAACTGCACTGTTTAAGGGAACCCACTCTGGTCTGAGGATTTTCTCTTCAGTATTGGGATATGAAAGATGCTTTACAAAAAAGCTAAGCAAAGCATTACAAAATAAGAAAATTTCATTTGAAACAGAAAAGAGGATTGAACTCTTATGTAATATCAGTCCTCCAATATTGCAGTGAATACTGGACAATCTCGTCAAAGATGAAGAAGAGACTTAAAGCAATAGAAATATAGAAGGATGCTGAGTATGATTACCTGAACATATGAGCAACAACAAAGTTTTAGAGAAAATAGAAACAAAAAGGACACTTTGGTTTAACATCAGAAAGAAATAGTTGAAATTTCTAGGGCACATAATAAAAAAAGGCTTGGAGAATTTGACACACTAGACATACTGAAGGCAAGATCAGATGAAACATAATGTATAAATTTACTAAGAGCTACAAAGGATAGGAAACAGTGGAGAGCAACGATTGCCAACATTCTGAAGTGACATGACACATAGAAGAAATAAATTGAGTAAATGGATGGTGGAACAGGGTTTAGGAGAGGTAGAAAAATGACAAAATTTACAAAAGAAAAAGAAATTATGGAGAGCCATGATCGCCAATGTCCTGAAAGGACACAGCACAAGAAAAGAACATTATGCTCATATAAATAGTGATCAAAAGAATGTTTAAAAAAAAATCATTCAGTAACATCTCTCTGTAACAACAGAAAACTCTTAGCATTTAAAAATACACTGACTACAGAATATTGCTTTGATTTTCAAGAAATTGCCTCTGCAAAGATTGTGTGCTGATTATTTCTAAATGAAAGAACAAAAACATTCTCTACTTTTTGATTTATCTATTGTTCACTCAATACAATACTCAAGTGTCACTCAAGGTAGAGTGTTAATAAATGAGATTGTTGTAAAAATGTAAGAGGAGGACATAAGAAGTACACACATTGAGAATTTGTAGGAAGGATAACAGTTGATCTTACGCTTGAAGAGCTTAAGATTTCAACTATTGGGAAATCATCCTCACAGGAGTTTTTTTCCACAATGTAACAGTTACTGAGAAGAAGCTGTCTGAATTGAATTTCTTTTTTACCAAAGGAATATGAAGAAAATGAAGGTGATTCATCTCAGTGTGTAGCATGGCAGGTCTTAACTATAAAGATCTGAACTGGTAGAACTAATGAATATAGCAAGTTAGAAAATTTTCTATAGAAACAGCAATAGGTTAATGACAGGCTTACAATCTTTTTCATATATATGAAAGAAGTTTTAGAGGAGAAAATAGCCACCCAAAAGGCCACAGAGATGCTTATGAACTCTGTCAAGGCTGGAAAGAGAAGCATGAGCAGCTCCATTGTTGGTATAATCTGACACTTGTAAAGATAGAGCATAAATTTGGAGACAGTTTTGATTTGGTCTTTTTCTGTATTTGATGTTATACGACACACCAGATTTACATTTAATATCATAGCCTTATGGGGTTAGACTAGCTTCATGTGCTGGTAGTCTGTGAGTCTACCACGTACAGATGCTTCACATAGAAAACCAAGAAGATATTGTTTGATTCATTTTGGGGAGAAAAGTGAAAGTGCCTTATGAACCAACAAATACTGTAAGTTTTTGCAAAGTTTCTGAAAAGGAGGAAAAAGTATGAATAATGTTCTAGGAATCAATCAGGCTGCTGACATCTTTATCTTTATAATTTTCTTTACTATTTAAGGACACGGAATAATATAAATGAAGATTCACTATAAGTCATTACACTCTGATTTACTCAGATTCATCTTGATTATTATTGTCACAATCTTTTAGACATGAAACTCTTTAGCCTTTTTCAGGTGTCTGTCGTAGTTGGTAACCTTCTGGAAATTTCAAAACAAACTCTTTTCCCAAAAGCCATCAACAATGGACACCTTGAGAAAGTTGGAGGGTTAATAGCAGAAGCATTGTGACTATAAGAATCATAAAATGACTTTCAGGGGAAAAAATAATAATAATAATAATAATATCATCATCATCATCATCATCATCATCATCAATAATAATAATAATGATGCCACAATTCTATTTCCATCTTGAAATGTGACACTTGTTATTATTAGTAGTATTATTATATGCTAGCTTAAAAGCAGCACTTTATGCAGAGAGCTAATTGGGCCTCTGATTCAGCTTAGAAAACAGCAATAATAATTTTGAAGAAATAACTTTTAATTCTACAATTCACTCCATGGAACTTCAAAAGTCTTTAACTATGATTCAGGCTATAAATCCAATTCTGGATTAAACTCCAATTTGAGCTGAAATTCCAATTCAGTTCAAAAATTGAGTTCTTCAAATCACAAACTCTGCAGAACTTCAAAACCTTTCACTTTAACTCTTGGCATTTTGAAGAAATAAAATTGATTTTCTTAATTCACAAAGTTTTGCAGATATTTTAAACTAAATTTCAAACAAAGTTTTTGTGTTATTTTAAACTCAATATAAATTAAAAACTTTTAAATTAACTTAAAAACTTATAAATTAAAAACTTTTAAATTAATATTTTTGGATATTTTAAAATTTGAATTTTTTAACGTTCCCTCTTATCCAGACACAAATCCCAATGCTGCATGTTCCTGCACAAGATGAAGTGCAAATTTTTAATCCTGGGATCACCCCAAAAACGGTATGTCTATGTTGAGCAAGTGTGGCTCAAGTTAGAGGGGTTTCAGATACATGGGTGGACAGACAGAATTTGCTATTTATTTATTTAGAAGATTATCAGATAAAGAAAGGAACTCAAGAACAAATCAACAAAATCCCTGGTGCACCATCTCTCCAGGAAATCCAAAAAATAGTTTCAACAAACATCACCCATATCCTGATAAGGGCTTTGTCTAATTAAGTTTTTTTTTTGTTAATAGCTGTCTTTTTTTTTCTGTCATTCTTAAGTGGTAACAATAAAAAAAACCACATCCTTCAATTGCCCTCAGCTATTAGTTATGAACAAATATGTAATTATCAAACAAATGCAAGCCAAAAATAATTCTTTTTAATAATAACTAGCAGCATGGCCCGGCATTGCCCGTGCTTGATTCAAAAATCGTACGACTCATACAGCAATTGCTATCACTTGACTTAAAATATTTTTACCCTTCCTTGCCTTTAAAGGAGTGCCCTTTGCCATGCTGATGTTGCTACATGCCTTACTTCTTGCCTATCTCATACTGCGAATTTTTTCTAAGCTCTATAATAAACATTAAATCTGTTACAAAAAAAGAACTAAACAAAATGAACACAAAATGATCAGCTTTAAAAAGGACTTGTAACTGGAAAAACCGAATGAAAAAAGAATGTTAACAACAAATACTTTTTCACACGCAACCCAGTTCTGCAGAATCAGAATCAATGTTGAATTTAAGCAAGCGAATGAGCCAATTGGAGTAAAGTGCCATGCAGATTTAAATTTTTCCCACTTGTGACGAATGCAGCTATCGATTTTTTTTGCATGCTAGCATGCGAGTTAACATTCATATCAGTCAGCTGTTGGCTCTCACACTAGCCAATAGAATCTTCCTGCCTATTCGTGGTAGACAGATATAGGCTCTCACTCTGGCCAGTAGAAAATGGCTGCAAACTACATGAAAACTGCCATAGAAGCATGAAAAAATCGATTATTTCCACTATGGATGGAAGTTGGGAAATGCAAAGTTGGTCTTGGCCTTCCCGCTAACTTGGAGCATGTGCATGTAAATTTTGGTGCAAATCCGTCGAAAATTGTGACTGTGCATTTATTACACACACACACACATCCTGCCTTTTATAGATAGAGATAATAATAATAATAATAATAATTCCTCACCTGAGAAGTATCTGAAATATTGTGACTATAACAATTAACATGAGGATACTAGTCAAGTACATCAGTTTATAATAATTATTTGTCATCTGAGAAACTGTCAAAATGTGTGACTATAAAAATCCAAGATGAGGACACTTTTCTATAAATATTTTCATGGTAATTGTTCCAATGAGCTTTCCTCTCTGGTACCTAGATAATGAATTTAAGTGCAGTACTAGACTTACAGCTAGATGAAACCCTAAATTCTATGCTAACATTTTCTTTTCTGGGGGTTCTTACTTGGGGAACGCTCTCTCAGCTTCTTGATTTTCAGTCAGATATTGATTAAAACAACTGGTTAAATAGAAAGAATGAATAATGACAACATGAATGAAGTATCTCCCAATATGAAAATTGATAAACCTGCTGAAAATTGCTCCTCTGCTGACTTTCGAACTCTCTCATTTTTAGTGGCATTGCCTTGCTTGGGGTGAAATGATTTAATAAAAATAGTCCAAATAAATCAGTTTATATTAATGATAATTCATCATCTCTGAAATATACAGCATGAAATCTTATGAACATGCACATATGTCTTTCACATAAAAAGCTGTACAAACCTTTTCATATCCTAACTACTGAGATGTTTTAAGGAAACTTAAAATGGAAACATATAAGAAAACATCTTTTCAACGTCAAAAAAAAATAATTGTTGGTTTTGTAAAAATTTTTCTGTTTCTATATATAGAGAGATTGGTCACATGATGTAAAGCAGTCTCACTTTATTTAATAAAACCATGTGGGTTCAGAAAAGGCTCATCACCAGCAGAGAAGGGACCAGACCTGCTCTGAAGTAACATGAAAGAAATTCTCTCTGCCACCAATGGTACCAGTTGCCAAAGGTTTTAAGGGTACAAGCTACTTAGCCCTATTTCACTCACTAGATGGGTATGTCCATGGTACCAGTTGCCGAGGGCTTTAGTGTACAAGCTGCCTAGGCTTATTTCATTCACCAGATGGGTAAGTCCGCCTAACATATTCTCTCTATATAGGAAAGGACATAGTGTTTATGTTTTAATCATTGTATTTCATGTAAATAAATATCTTTATTGTATTGAATGTATTCTTCTTATTCATTGTCAATTCCAAAGTAAAGTGGGACCACCTCTATAAATTGGTGACTCCCAACTTTGATATGAAAGGTAATTATATGATTTTATTCCAGTAATGTTAGCTTCTTTACTGTTAGAATAGTGAAAAATATTTTATTTACTTCTGTTCTATGTTGAACGTCATAGATACGTGTGTTAGCTGCTCACCTCTTCAAACATCTATGTAAGACAGACAAGGATACACAAAATACCAAAATTTTCTTTGTGATATTTTATCAAATACATCATAAAATGTTTGAATATTAGTATTTTCTTGAAAAAAAATACAAAAAAAAAAAAGTTTTCGCTGTATCCCTATTTTTCTGGTAAAGAGGAAAGTTAAATTTTGATTGATCTTTCAGAGCAACATTCCTTACAAAATATATATTATATTTCAGATTAAACATTTAGGGATTTTTAAGATCTCAAAGTCTTTTGAGGAAACTTAATTTTGTTTAACTGACACTTTATGAATATTTTGTTTTTTAAGAGAAAGCAAATTCTGTGGAAGATTACTTTTACAAGTATAATCTGTTTTTTTTTACCTATATTGAAGAATTAATAATTTGTTTTAATCCTTGAAACTTTCCAGGGTTGCTTACCAATTCCAAAGAGAGTTAATATAAGAAGATGAGCTCAGGTGTGTTGTGCTTTTCCTAATTATAAAAAGGCAACAAGTTTCTTGATTACTAAGTAAGTAAACGCCAGCTTCATCAAAGAATAACAAGATCAACTCCTCTGAATACCTTCAGAGAATGTTGTTGCCTTTTTCTTTGTAAAAAGGCAAAAAATAGTTCAGATCTTTATACAGCTTTTGATTAACAAACAGTCTTGAAATATTGTGGTGAATAGTTAGGCATGTGTATGCATCAATAGGAATATACCATTTCTTTGCCAGAAGAAAGCTAAAATATTTACTGTTGGTTTCACCCAAGAATTGAATAAATTCAAATGCTTTTTACCTTGGAAAGACTAACATAAGCTAAAATGAAAAGTTCTTGAAACTGTTTTGAAAATTTATTATTGGACGTTTCTGTTTCAAACATTACATTAAACACTAACATTCTATACTTCATACATACTGCAGTCAGTCTTTTCATGTGCCATGAAAAGTTCCTCTGAAAAATAATATTTTATAGTAATTATTGATTATAATTTTATGTCAACAAATTTATCTTCAAGACATAAACGTTCATGGCTCTCCACAGCTTCCTTTTTAATATCTGTAATCTGTATACTGTGTCCCTTCAGGATGTAGGCAATCATGGCTCTCCATGATTTCCTGTCTTTTGGAGCTCTTAGTAAATTATCTTTTTTTGTTATCCCTTGTCACACTATCCATTTACTCAAGCACTCTAAGTAGGTTATGTATTGTTTTCCTCCCCACCTCTTGCTTTCTGTATGTCCTGTGACTATTAAATTTTCTAAGCCGTCTTTCCTCATTATGTACCCTGTAAATTTCAACTCTCTCTCTCTCTTACTGATGTAAAGTATAAGTGTCCTTTTTGTTTCAATTTTCTCCAAAACTTTGCTGTTACTCACATGTTTTGTCCATGGTCTTCTTAGCATCCTTCTGGTGAATCATATTTCTGTTGTTTCAAGTCACTTCTTCATCTGTGAGGTGATTGTCCAGCATTCACTGCCATATAGGAAGACTGATATTACATAAAAGTTCAGCACTCTATTTTTGTTTCTAACAATTATTTCTAATTCTTAATACTCTGTTTAGCTTTTGGAAAGCATCTTATGCAATCTCAATGCACCTTTGGATTTCAGTGCTGCATTTTCTGTTTTTTGTCAAAACACTTCCCTGATATTTAAATTGTCGTACTTGTTGCATTTTGCTATCTCCAATTTTCAATTTAGGCTGTTCCTTTCGCTGACAACTATGCATTCTATCTTCTTGCAATTGTTGTTTAGTCCTTTCTTCTTGCTTTCCTTCACTTCCTTCACCTTCTCCATTTTATTTCCTTGTAGATTTTCCAAGAGTTAAATTCCTTATTGCATAA
This sequence comes from Acanthosepion pharaonis, assembly GCA_903632075.3. Taxonomy (NCBI): domain Eukaryota; kingdom Metazoa; phylum Mollusca; class Cephalopoda; order Sepiida; family Sepiidae; genus Acanthosepion; species Acanthosepion pharaonis. Next base: position 73,651 of record CAHIKZ030001802.1, on the reverse strand, counting down.
TAAATAACAGGAATATACTTAATTTTGTTACTCACAGTAATTCAATACTTATTAAAAGCCAAATCAAAATTATTCTATATTTACTTATTTATACTTTAAAATAAAATATATCAATAATAGTAGTAGTTGTAGTAAGAACATAAAACCCAATAGATAAGTTGGAGGAATGGTATTTTTACTGATTAGCATGGGTTTTCATATAGCCATTTCAAGTACTAATTAGTGAAATGGACAGAACATTATATATACTGTTATTATTCCATTAATTATTTGAACTCATAACTCAACCTTTTTTGTTTTGGTCATTATGTTTTGGCTGATGCTTTTTCCAAACATTATATTTATTCCATTAGTTATTTGGACTTGTATCCATACTTATCTATTTCTTCCAAAAAATGGAAATAAAAATTTACACTTATACATAGCATCAAAGAGACAGTTGAAATTTGTGAAACATAATGAGGAAAGAGGACTTGGAAAATTTGACACTCACAGAACCTCTTGAACGCAGGAGAGAAAGAGGAAAGCATCACATAACCTACCGAACAAGCTTGTGTACATTGTTGTTAGAGCAGGAGACATCAGTAAGAAATGAACTTTAATAAATATATTAATGTAAATTGTTACCATTTTATATATTAAATTTTATGCATTCATGTTGTTTGCTTATATTATGGTCAGTTGGGCACTGTCTGTGAAAAAAAAGAGCACCATGACATAATTCCCTCCACCAGAAAGTTGGAAACAGCATGCTGTACTACTTGGCATTCATGCTGGAATCTCCAATACAAACATCTCAGAGTGTTTGGGTGTCAATCTGAAGACAGTGCAGAGGATTCAGAAAGAGTTGGATGATCTCCAGTCAACATCATGGTGTTTGGAGTGATCACTGGTGATGGAAGAATTATGCCTCCATTCATCTTCCCACAGAACCTCAGACTCCACACAGAGACCTACATCAAGTGTCTTGAGGAGGTAGTGCTGTCCTGGGTCAAGATGGTGACTGCTGGAAGGCCTTATGACTGGTAACAAGACTGCACCATGCCACACAAGCAGGAGAATGCAGTCATGACTGTCAGATAATTTCTGCAACCACATCACCCCTTACAACTCCCCAGATTGCAAACCGCCTTGATTATTATGTGTGGGGTACAGTTGAGAGAGACACCAACAAAACTTCTTGTAATACTAAAGATGAACTGAAGGCAAGGGTTCAGGCAGCATTCACCAACTTAAAAAGGAGACTTGTCCAGAAGAGTTGCAGGAGATTCTGCAGTTACCTGTAGTCCATAGTTGAAGCCAATGGCGATTTTATTGAATAAATTTACTCTTTAGTATTTCAAGATATTTTTGTGTAATTTTGGTAAATATATCTGTTAAAATGAGATGTCAGTTTTATTTTTATTTTTGCATAATTTAGAAGACAATTTATCCATCGCACCCTGTATATACATACAGGGGGCTTCAAAAGTATGTATACAGTAAGTATTATACCATTATTGATATGTTTGTATAATCCAGTGGTTCCCAAACCCTTTTTCTCTGGGCAACATGTTCAGAATGAAACTTTTCTTGTGCCTCACCAAATTCTATGTGATAAAATGTACATTTAAAAATAAAAAAAACAGAGAGAGTTAAAGAGAGATAACTGCAGATTTGAAGATAACTCTCTCCTCCAATTTGAAGAGCCTAGTTGCTATATTCTTAATACTTGATATAAAGCAAAAATATCACAATGATAAAATCAGTCAATAATTATTTATAACTATTTATACTGAGACTCATGCACACAATTACAAGTAATTGATGATAATATTTTAAATTTTGATATCATATTTATTTTTAGCATATGAATTTTTCAGGCTGTTTCTAAATCTTTGATTGTCTTTCAATCATTCTGCCTCACCTGCTATCTTTTTCTGCCATATGAGGCGCACTGCACTGTTTGAGAACCACTGGTATAATTATTATATTTTATGCACATGTCTTGTTTTTCATTAGTGTATACCTACTTTTGCATAGCTATATGCACACTGACACACACACACACATATATATATATATATATATATATATATATATATATATATATATATATATATATATCCCAGTGTCTGTTGCTTTGTAATAGGAAAAACATGTTATGCTATGCTTTTAGCTTGCCTTATAATTATGTGAAGAAAGCCTTCTAAAATTTACAAGCATTACATAGGACATCTGAAATATAGGCAACCAAAATAAAAAAAAAACAAATATTACCAATGTTACAACACTGTTATATAACAGGCAGCACTATAGTACACATAAAAAAAGAAAATTTTTAATTGAAATGAAATCATGGAAAATTCCTGCATGCAACAAACATGTGCAGAAGATGGGAGAGTGCATTGAGGGAAACATTATGATTGATGCAAAAATGATGAAGATACTTCTCCAAATATTTTATATAAATTTTGTCTCCTTAAATTGTATCTAAATAGACTGGCCAAAGATGCCAATATCTAATTACTCATTTTAATCAAATGTTGTTGTTCTTTTATATGTCTTCAGTACATAGGTGATCATGGCCCTCTTTAATTTTGCTGTTCTAATTAGCTTTTGATCCTTTACCATTCCTCTCCTATTCATTTACACAAACTTGTGTTTTTTTTTCTTTTTTTAATGTTAAACCTGCAATAGTCCCCGGGGCCACTCAAGGTAGAGGATTACAATAAGGAGTAGTTTATATGAATAGAAGGATAAGATAATTAACTCTAGACTTGAACAGTTTAAAAGTGTAGTGATCAGGGAAACATCCTCTTGAGTGTCTGTTCCATAGGGCATTGGTTCATAGGAAGAACTTCTTGCCAATGAAATACGGAAGGAATGAGGGTAGTTTATTGCTATGTAAGTAACATGGTAGGTCCTAGCTGTGAAGGTCAGACCTGGTGGAACAAGGAGATGTGGTTTGTTTGAGCACTTTCCATGGTAGTAGCGATAGAGCAGTAAAAGACTTACCACACCACACCTGTGAGAGAGAGGTTGGAGTGTGGAAAATAATTTATCATTCACAGGGAGTCAGAGATGCTTTTGAACTCTATCAATACTGGAATGTGAGGTCTGGCCAGCTCCTGCCCAAATATAACAAGAGTACACCATTTTTGGTCTGATCTGGCTCTTATAAAGGTAGAGCATGAAGAGTCAGGTACTTATTTGACTGGTAGAGAGAGCCAATTATTTTACCTGCATCTTTAGCAATGAATCATATAAAGGAATTCCACTTGAGGTTGAGTGTGAGTTTGAGGCGCAATATCTTCTCAAGGTATGGTGCCTCCTTGAGGGGACATCCATTCATCATCACTGGTGGTAGTTCAGGATGTGGAGTGTGGAAAATAATTTATCACCCACAGGGAGTCAGAGGTGCTTTTGAAATCAATACTGGAATGTGAGGTCTGGCCAGCTCCTGCCCAAATATGACAAGAGTACACCATTTTTGGTCTGATCTGGCTCTTATAAAGGTAAAGCATGAGGAGTCAGGTACTTAATGGAGCAGCAGAGGGAGCCAATTATTTTACCGTTGGTTTGCAGGAAGAAACTATCTGAGTAGAACTTATTTCTCATTGATGAAATACAGAGGGAATGTGGGTAGTTTGCTACTATGTCAGTGACATAGCAGGTTATAGGTAAAGGTTAGGTCTAGCAGAATGAAGGAATGTAGTTTGTCCAAGCATTTTCATCATAGTAGCAATAGAGCATTTGGTTGAATATTCCCTGTTTTCCTTACATCTCTTGCCTTCAATGTCTTGTGAATATTAAATTCTCCAAACTTTCTTTTTTTAGTATGCCTCAGAAATTTCAGTTATCACTTTCTGATTGTTTTTCTTGTATTTCCTATTTTCCTCAAAACTTATACATCAGTTAACTTTTCTAAAATAAAAGAAACGAGCCATGATTTAATATTTGCTTATTTTTCTATTTTTGTATCAAAAAAAAAATAAAGAAAAGAAAAGAGAAAATAATAATACTTTGTGATTCTTTGGAATAACTCTAGTCAATAAGCAGATTCAGCCTTGGAGACATAATGGATTTGAGGATTAGAAAAGAAATGACAATTTATTTTTGTCAAAAGCATTCTATTCTGAGTTTTTAGAGCTTGTCTATCTACTTCATTTCACTCACGATGTATTTTACTTCTCTTATTAGAAAATTCAAAAATTTGACTTGATGCCGAATTAAGTTATCTCCTTAACACCTCTACTCTTGATATACTTATCACTGACCTCTGTCAAGGCAGACAATGGCCATAATATTGACAAGTATAGAAAATATGAGCAATGGGATTGTCTGTTCTTTATGTTGAAGCATCTACTGTCAAGATGATGAGCAATGGAAAACTGCATAGGGAGCATTAGACTCATGCTTTTCCAAAGCCCATAAATGATATAAAAAGTAAACTGAATTTGGTTATTACTATTATGCCATTTTGTAGTTATATATAAAATAATGTATAGTACTGAATAGATACATTGTTGTCTTAACAACTCTCACTGAGAAACTGTGATCATACTTAAACATAGAGACATCTTTTTGGTGCTTGCATTTTGGAATGTTCATAAAGCCTATTTTTTAACAACATACACATTTTAAGTTACTGCACAGATAAGTCACCATTGAACAGTGGGAGCAGTATCAGCTTTCTGCAGCATTCAGACTATACTAAAAAAGACTAACTACAGACCAGGGGTAGCCAAACTTGCTTAATGTAAGAACCACATATGATAAAGTTCAGATGTTTGAGAGCTGCAAGAACAAAATTTACACATACATTTTTGTTATTGTTGTAACCTAGGTCACTGGTGCATTATGGGTAGAAAGGTCTATTGTATTATCCTAACAGCTATTGGGTAAATGGTAACAGTTATGTTTGAGTGGAAATAATTTTGAATCTGAATTCAGTTATTTATACCTATTTTATAGTGTTGTTTGTCAATTTTTACTCATTATTTATTACTTAATTATTTATTGTTTTTTATTAATACTACATTTATTTGTGTTTATATTTGCCTTCACAGTTTTCATCAAGCATAAAACAGACTTGCTGTTCAGTGTTAACCTCGGCACCCACTATTATATTTACATATGTTCTAACCCTGGTATTGAGCACTTTAACGCATAAATATAGTATACCAGGTGTGTGTGTGTGTGTGTGTGTGTGTGTGAAAATTGAGATATAAATCAATATGGCTGAAAGAAAATATTAATAATTGAAAATAACAAAGTAAGAAAAATCATTTTTGTAATCGGTTTTTGTTTCTTAAAGAACTTCATCAAAAGCAAAATACAGCGATTTCAGGAGAGAAACACACAAGAAAAGTATTATTGAGAAAATTTAAATATTATATGTCATTTAATCAATGATACTTTTCTGTGTGTACAAATAATGGTAAGAATAATATTAGTCGTTTCCTTATAAGGAAACATTCAGCATTCATTGAGCAAGCAACCATTACTGCTTTCACTTGAAATTTATAAAATCTTCCTCTTAAAATAATTTATCAGGAAAATAGGTTTCTTAAGTCTGGTAGCTGTTATCACTTTATCCAGTACTGATAGAGGTTTCCTTCCTAACATTTTGTTTAAAGTAGTGTGGAACATCTTGATTATATCATCATTTTGTCTTTAAGTTATTTGTGATATCCATCTGATTGTTGCTGCTGTTGAAAGTCCTCAAGTCATGTCACTTCTGTTATTTGGTATAGTTCTTTGTTTGCGATTTTGTAGCTCCATTTCAGAGGCTTCACTCACTCAAAGCCATTTTTAACCACTGACCTTAGAAAGCAGCAGTATACAACGGAATGGGTCTGGTGCCATGTATGACATTCACATGAAAGTCTTCAACTTAACTTTTCAGTTTAAAAGAAAATTTTAATAAATCTCTACATTTTGACTTTAGTAAAGTTTCTAAAGGAATGAGATTACTTTGTTTTGGTCATATCTATTTATTAGTATATAAGTCAAAAGTAGATGGATGTTTCAAAATTGCATTTAAAATCTTCAAAAACATATAAAACCTTGGTATTCACACCCTCTTAAGCATTACTAATACAAAGTCATTATTTTAAATTGATCATCAGATGTTTGAAGAGATGTTAATTGTCCATTAATTAATTTG
>CAHIKZ030001802.1:35000-62500 GCA_903632075.3 Acanthosepion pharaonis | reverse complement strand
TGTTTACCTCCCTTTAAAAACTGAAATCGTTGACAGACCAATATAGTAAATCAATTTAACTAAAGTATTTTCTGACTTTCCTTCTATTTTTCCTCCATTTCATTTCTCCTCCTGAGACTTTAATTTCCTGTTTCTTGCATCAGGAGAGGAAATCCTGGGCTTGCATGAAAGAAACAATGTAGGGTAGAAAACCTGCTCAACAGTTTTCTATTTATGATTGTCAAAAGCTTCCAAAATGTGGTGTTTTCCGCCCAATTCCAAAAATAAGAAAGAAAATGGTTGCCTTTCAACTGAAAGGGGTCTGATATTTGTACTTAGATTATTAACTTAATGTAAGATTTATGGCAAATGTGTCATCTTTGGTGGAATGATGTGAATATTTTCAAGAGAACAGGTTTATAAAATGACGCAAATGAAGAAAACTTATGTCAGAGAAGGCCTCCTGTTATTTACACAAATATTTACCTTATATAAACTTTCATACACCAATATATAAACAGATGTCTACAGATACAAAAAAGGATGCATTATATATATATATATATATATATATTATACAGTTTTTCCCCAAAAGAAATATTTTAAAGTCACCCTTAAGTCATAAGGATCATGGTTTGGGGTAGGCCAGTGGGTCATGGTGATTAGTACCTACAAACATTTATTCATAATAGACATCAGATTAGCTCAGAAATATATATAAATTCAAAATAAATAAAAAATAAAAATGATCTTCACCAGTAGCAGACACCATTGAAGTCATTTCTGAAAATCTTTTGTTTTTGAGTTCTATATCTATCTATCTATCTATCTATCTAAGTCTGTAATTATCTATCAACTATCTCAATTTGCTCCTATCAATCAATCTATCTCAGACTGTTTCTATCTATCAATCTATCTCAGACTGTAATTATCTATCAATCTATCTCAATTTGCTCCTATCAATCAATCTATCTCAGACTGTTTCTATCTATCTATTTATCTCAGTCTGTAATTATCTATCAATCTATCTCAATTTGCTCCTATTAATCAATCTTTCTCAGACTCTATCTATCTATTTATCTATCTATCTATCTATCTATCTATCTCAGTCTATTCCTATCTTTCCATTTATCTCAATCTGTTCTTATCTACCTATCTAATAATAATAATGCAACAGAAAAAATCTGTGAAAATTATGAGAATTTAACGTGTTTTTCAGGCTAGCAGAACTTCTGCCAAAAAAGATCAATAGATAACTAGAGCTATAATATTCAATAAATAAAGAAAAGAGTGCCATTTTTTCTTTAATAAGATTTCTCAAACATCAGGCTAGTTGACGAAAATAAATAAATATGCAGTTTAATAAATAAACAGTGTCTACTTAAATACAAGTGTCAACAAAAATTACATTTAAAGTGATAATAAAAAAAAATCCATTTTAATATATATATATATATATATATATATATATATATATATATATATATATATATATATATATATATATATATACACAAGGTTGCATGGCTGTATCAGATTGGATTTGAAGGTTTAGGAGTATATGTCTATATTTCTAAGATGAGGTAACTAACTATGTACACTACTTACATTGTTCGGACTGTTGTCTTTCATCTTTGTTGTCATATTCACAACGTTCCGTCCACTGTATGCTCCTGCCTTCTTCAGGTGACTGAAACTGAACCCTTTACTTCATCCATCAGGGTAGATTGTTCTAGATTATGTGCCATGCTTCTTCTGGATATCAGTTTATTTCACTTAGTAATTCAACTCTCCACGTTACTGAACTCTTTGGGTCAAGTCACTGGATTAATTCAACCAATTCTTTTATCAACTGGACCATGTATTCCTTGGGGTCATCAGTGCATGAAGTTTTGACACATATAAACCTAATGTTTCAGTTCCATTTTTTAACCTGAGCTCATATTATAATTTGTTGCTGTTATTATTGTTTTTCTTCAGCACTCTGTATTACTGTTCCCCATATTGTCTGTGCTTGGCCAGTTTAGGAAATTTTTGTGGCCTAGCAAGTGTGTTGATTTTTTAATGGCCGAAATGTTGTGAATATAAAACAAAAATGAGGACAACAGTCCAAACAATGTAAATAGGGTTTAAGAGAAATAACAAAAAGACAGAATTTATTAAGAACTACAAAAGACTAGAAATTGTGGAGACCCATGATCATCAACATCCTGTAGGGACATGGCACAAGAACTACTACACATTCCCATTCTTTATATCTTGTTTAGGGTTATTTTGCTAAACATTGACTCATCTAAGTTTGTCAGTTTCTTGATACTCTAGATGGTCATTGTAAGGAAGATTTCACCATGTGGATGAGATTAAGGAGAATGTAGCAAGTCAGTTTATGGTGATTTTGTAGACTATTTGAAAAGTGAAAGGAATAATGGTATAAGTGTGTGATGTCCAATGTGGAATATTTTGAAGGAGACTAAAAATAAGACACCATTTCCCTAGGTAAGCCACTTTTTTATTTTTAATATTAAATGGCTAGATCATTTGTAGACAGATCTTTTATTCAAATATATTCATGCAAATACATTACAACCTAAAGTAAAGTCATTTTCCACTAACAAGCATTAAGATACAGAGCAATTAAACATTTATATTGATTGCCAGATAATTGATTGCATTAATCAGCTTAAGAAAAGAAACAATGGTGATAGACAAACTGAACATTTTCAAATTGTAAGAAAATGCCTAAAAGTTGTTGTTTTCTGTTTCTAGTCTAAGACTTATTTAAGATCTTAGTCAAGTGTAGCAAAATGGTTTATAATCAAAAAAAACAATTTTCTTATTTAATTTTTTTAATCAGCCCAAGCAAGGCAATAAAGCCACTAAGATGCAAGAGGTTACTGAGTGTAAGAAAATATGAGAAAAACAAAAAAACACTATTAAGAAGAGAGAACAATAAAAGAGCAGGAATTAAGAAGACAGAAGATAATGATTGACATTGCATTTAAATTTTTGAAGATCAAATTGTCTTGGAATCAAGAAGCCAGAAGAGCATTCCATAAGTGAAAAGACTGAGATAAGAAACTGTTAGCAGAGAACATATGTTTACATCTTGCCATTTCAACTGTAAAATGATGAGACCTTGCCAAAAATCTAGAACTGTGATTAAATTCATAAAGTCTAGGTACTATAGAAGAAAGTTCATCAGAACAATTACCATGAAAATATTTGTAGAAAAAGCACATGGAAGCTATGTTATGATGGTTAAAAAATGACTGAAGTTGAGATGACAGGACAGATCTATAATTCAACTTCATTTTAGCAATGTGTTCTAATAAAATTGAATGCCCTAGAGCAGTGGTTTTCAAACAGTGTGGCCTACCTTATAGGTGTGGTGGGAAAAGATAGCAGGTGAGACACAATGACTGAAAGACAATCAAAGATTTAGAAACAATTTCAAAAAATTCATATGCCAAAAACAAATATGATTTCAAAATTTAAAATATTATGGATTACTTGTAATTACATGCATGAGCCCCAATATAGGTAATTATAAATAATTATTGACCTATTTTATCATTGTTATATTTCTGCATTATATCAAGTATTAAGAATATAGTAACTAGAGTCTGCAAATTGGAGGAGAGAGTTATCAATGATAATTTTCTGACTTCAAATCTGTAGTTATGTCCCTTTAACATCCTCTCTGTTTTTTTTATTTTTAAATACACTTTTTATCACATAAAATTTGGTGAAGCATGAGCAAATTTTCATTCCAGAAATGCAGCACAGAGAAAAGATATTTGGCAACCACTGCCCTAGAGAAAGTTTTTGAATATATTATCATTGTATTTGTGTTGATTATGCATAATTTGCCAACAATTCACTGGTTATAAAGAATCAACTTCTTTTTATATTCAGAAAGCATTGCATAGTATATTTTATTAATTAGATTAGCACATTCTGACATTGCTGATAATGTCATTTGATAATTCTTGTTTATCTGAGCTGCAAGATGATAGACAAAACAAACATACATACATCGAACAGAGCTGCTAAGTTTGTATTCTTCAAATTATTTGTTGGTTTTTATACCTTTCTTCAGTTTCTGCCACTATTCAGCATCAGAGTAGTTAATCTGTTTACTAATAAAATATTAAAAAGTATTAAGAAACAAAAAAATGTCTCAGAAACAAAGTGAAGTACTGAACTCTTTTTTTATTCTTATTATGTAATATCAGTCCTTGTATATATCAGTGACAATTTCCATACAGATGAAGAAGAGACTTGAATCAATAGAAATATGATTCTACTGAGAATTCCATGGACCTAATATATAAGTATTAAGTTTTAGGGAAAAAATAAAAAGAATGCTTATACATGGAATGGAAACAAAGAGAATGCATATACATAGAAAGGAAACAAAGATAATGTTTCCATTCTATGTATAAGCATTCTCTTTGTTTCCATTCTATGTATAAGCAAAGAGAATGCTTATACTTAGAATGGAAACAAAGAGAATGCTTATACTTAGAATGGAGACAAAAAGAATGCTTATACTTAGAATGGAGACAAAAAGAATGCTTATACTTAGAATGGAGACAAAAAGAATGCTTATACTTAGAATGGAAACAAAAAGAATGCTTATACTTAGAATGGAGACAAAAAATGCTTATACTTAGAATGGAAACAAAAAGAATACTTATATTTAGAATGGAGACAAAAAGAATACTCATACTTAGAATGGAAACAAAAAGAATGCTTATACTTAGAATGGAAACAAAATGAATGCTTATACTTAGAATGGGGACAAAAAGAATGCTTATACTTAGAATGTGAATGAAAAGAATGCTTATACTTAGAATGGAGACAAAAAGAATGTTTTTACTTAGGATCAAAAAGAGAGTTGACATTTTGACGATACATTCTGAGGAAAGAAAGCTTAAAGAATTTGACACTGATAAGGTTCCAAAGTAGGATAGGGTTAAGTTAAGTATTAAGAAACAGGAAAATTTCATTAGAAACAAACAAAAGAGTACTAGACTGTAATATCAGTCTTCCTATATGAAAGTGAATGCTGGACAATCTTCTCATAGATGAAGAAGAAACTTGTTCCAACAGAAATGTGGTTCTACAGAAGGATGCTGAGAGTATTATAAACCAATCAAGTGAGCAACAATAGAGTTTTATAGAAAATGGAAACAAAAAGGACACTTATACTTAACATCAGAAAGAAGAAGTTGAAATTTCTCGGGCACGAAGAGGATTTTTGAAAATTTGCTACTCACAGAATAGATTGAAGGCAAGAGGGATAAAGTAAAATAAAGAAGAGAACTTGAATAAATATATGATGAGACAAGATTTAGGAGAGATAACAAAATGACAAAATTTATTAAGAGCTACAAAGAACAGGAAATAGTAAAGAGCCATGATTGCCAATGTCCTGAAGAAACACAACTCATAGAAGGAGAAGAATAAATAACAATACATTTCTTTAGTTAAAACATATCTTACTACATATCATCCTACATGTTTGTGTATATTTTTTTGTTTCAAATGTGTAATGGCACTTGTGCAAGGAAGATAACTAGTGTTATATCACTTGTGCTGACAACGCCATGTGGCATCGCTTTCATTATGACAGATTGTTTGAATTACTAATGCAAAGAATGGATTGTATCCGAGTAAATCTAGAAATGTATAAAATAAACAGAAACATTTCTACCATTACTCAGTAAATTTCCAAGATTCAGTTTATCTTAAAATCTGAAGTAATATCTCAACTATATATATATATATATATATATATATATATATATGTATGTATCCCTTGATTTGGTGATATTAGGTAGAAATGTTTTCATTACAATGGTATACTGAATGAATAATACAAAAGAAAGGAGAATTTTTATGAAATTGAGAAAAAATAAAAAAAATGTTCACCCCCAAGCAAGGCAATAAAGCTGCTAAGATGCAAGGGGTTACTGAAAATGAAAGAATAAAAGAAAACACTATTAAGGAGAGAGACTAATAAAAGAACAGGAACTAAGAAGAAAGAAGATAATGATTGACTGCATTTGAATTTTTGAAGACCAAAGCAAAAACCTGAATTTTTGAAGATCAAAGCAAAAACCTGAAAATCAAGCAAGAAGTGTGAAAGAAAAAACTGTTAACATAGAACTTACCATTATATCTAGATATTTTAACTGTAAAATGATGACCTTGCTGCCAATTGAGTACACTACTTAAATTCATAAAGTCAAGGTATCAAAGAGGATAGCTCATCAGAACAATTCCAATGAAAATATTTATAGAAAAGGCAAAAGCAAGCTACATTACATCAGTGGGAATGTGACTGAAGCTTAGATGCCTGGTCAGGACCAATAATATTGCATATTCTTCTTTCTATTTTATCAAGAATTTCTAAATACATAGCAGACACATCAGACCAGATATGAAAATCTAACAACTGTTAGAAATTAACAAAATATGCCATTATTTTTTATGGGTAAGCAAAGTTTAACTTATAGTTTACCATTTAGTCTGAGACAAAATTTTGATTTCAAAAATTATTGCTGATTCCTGCCAAAGATTATTAGTTACATAGAATTGTCTTTTAAAGAAATCCAGCTGACAGGGATCCCAAACCAGGAAGTGAGAAACAGTGTCATAAAGGAACAAAAATTAAGATAACCGTCGTCATCCAAAATTCTTTTCAAATAGTTAAAAGATTTTATTCTGGTCATGATGGAGCATCTATTGTATACAATGGTTCATGTTGAAAGGCACTTGGGATGAAAAAAAAGTCTTTTCCGTGCTTTTTTTACAAAAATCACTTATCATTTGTATAGTTTTATAGGTGGAATGACTGCACTCGAGAATTCCTTTCACCAACAAAATCAACTAAAAGACGAAAGAGAAAAAGAGAAAGTTAAAACTGTTTTGTGGATGGAAGCTCAATGGTGTTGTTTTTTTTTTAGAAAGTATCTAGTTGGAACAATGGCTTAGGAATAAAAGTTCTGCAAATACAAGTTTTTATAGAATGGTTCTGGCAGCATCAGGGAAGGGTTATTGTGTCCATATCCGTTTGCTGACAAAATTGACGTTTTATCCTTTTCCTTACAAACATTTGTTTTGTGTTCCTTGTCTTTATTTAAGAATAGAATCATTCAACAGTATAAGCTGTAGTGGCTTAAAGTAGTGTCTTCTCTATGAACAGAGCCCTATATATTAGTGGAAGACTTATCAATAAATTGATTGTCAGACAAGTACAGAATCAATCACCTGTTTAAAATCCTTTAGAATTTTCTTTTTCAAAATCTGAAGTGTCTTTTATGTCTGTTTACATTTTTTAAATTCACTAAAGAAATTTTTCTTTAATAAAAGAATTTATGAAAGCAATATTTTTTGTATTCATTTTTAGTTTCCTTGTTGCATATTCTATTCTTTTATTGTGGAAATTTGACAGAAAAGGCAAAGTAAACATTATACAAAAATCGACTGATGTCAATAATCAACTAAGTTCGGCAGACTTTATACCTAGTGAATTTTTTTTTTTGTTTACTCTTTCGAACAACTACTTGCCCCATCACATCAAAACATACCAAATATTTCAAAGCAAAAAGAAGGAAAAAATTTACAAATTGAAAACATCAAATAAAGAAATACAAACAGGGTTAAAACATTGTTAAAATGTAGTCGTTAACTTCCCACCAAGAAAACCATTTTGTTGCATTAATGTTTTCTTACATTTCTTTGACTTGAATGATTTGTTGTGTGGATTGGAAAAGAAAAAGAAAACAAAAAATAAATAAAAGAAAAATCAAAGTGTGGGGAAGAATCTGGAGGCAGACAAACATAAATTTAGATACAACTTGTACAAAACTGCCACAACAACTCAGATTTCTTCAGTTGACTTTTTAGAGATGCATTTTGGCAGGCCACTTGCAGACATAAAGAAAAAAAAACTAAATGTCACATGTGATCTCTTTGTGCTTTTTCTTTAAGAATAGTGTCTGATAAGCAATCTTTGGAAAGGATTTATACAAGCTTCTTTTTTTCCTTTAGGAAAATCATTATTAAAAACCATTGAAAAAATACCTTAAATGGTTTTGTAAATCATCAAACCAAATAAAAAAGAATCAATACGTTCTTTAAAAGCTGAATTGATACATTCGAAAATTAACAGATTTGTTTTCTGTTTGGCCTTTGTTTTAGAGTTACTTTAAAATGAAAACTAATCACATTTTAAATCTTTGTATAATGTTTACATAAATATTGTTGTACAATATACGTTAATGGTATTATTGTTAAAATTAATTGTATAATAATTTAAAATAATAAACTAAATCCACTTTGGCACAAGGTTATGTTTATGGAGTCTCCAGTGAACAATGAACTCACTAGTAGTGTTCATGCTATTTACATTTGGACTATTGTCCTGATCTTTATTATTATTATCATCATTACAATGACTGGGTCATTTTGCCCTCCACTAAGACTAAAATTAAATTCACTAGGCTATTGTTCTGTGGTACAACTGTCTAATGCAATGGTTGCCAATCTTTTTTTTTTCTCTATGCTGCATTTTTGGAATTAAAATTTGCTCACACCTCACATGATTTATGTGATAAAAAGTACATTTAAATATAATATATAACACAAATAACTTATAATATGATTAAAGTACATAAATGTAATGACAGGTATGAGCTTGTTTTTGACAAGTAATATTCGGCCTAATTTGATGTAAACAAACTCGTCTCATCTATACAAAGAAGCCTTTCTCTTTTTGGTTTTTGATATTTGTCAGAACTGAAAATCCTAACTGAAAAGGTGCAAACAGTTTTATGGCAAAAAAGGTCCAGAGAGAGGGTTAAAGGGAGATAGCTGTGGATTTGAAGTTAGAACATTATCATTGATAACTCTCTCCTCCAATTTGCAGACTCTAGTTACTATATTCTTAATACTTGATATAATGCAAAAATATCAGAATGATAAAATCAGCCAATAATTATTTATATCTATTTATACTGGAACTCATGAATGCAATTACAAGTATTGGGTCAATACTATATTTTTTGGAAAATAAGACATGCCAATATACAAGATACACCCTTATTCTGAAAACAAAAAAAAAGCTACAGAGATTTTCAAAAGATTTCTATTGAATAAAATTCTTTAAAATATAATTTTAATCATTTTCAGTTCTTCATTGCATCAACAATGAACTATTTATATCTTTATAGATATAGGTTTGATTTTGGGGAAAAGGGAAAAAGTTTTGTGGTACTAGAGAAGGTAAATAGGGATGGTGTCCAAGAGCATGATGCATTTCTTTGCCAAGAACCATTCATGATGCATTGCTTGATTTTTGAACTGACTTCTTTTACTACACATCAGAAAAATATGTCTACTTCAAAGTAATACATAAGCACATATGGAAGCTGAGAGAAACTTTTAGAGTGATGAGGATTTATACTGCAGGTTTCACAAGTTGTGATGTGGCTCAACTTGCACTATAACAGATTTTATGATGCAACTCAATGATATTGACTAATTGATGCTAGTAAAATTTCCAAGATCTACTTACATTTATATGATAAATATACCGATCAAATTTCAGCCCATATCTAATTTTAATAAAAAATATTCACAATAATTTGTTTGGTATCTATCCATATGCTTGAGATGAGGTATTGTAACTATTTACATTGTCTGGACTTTTGTCATCATCTTTGTTGTCATATTCATGACGTTTCGGCTGTTGTAAGCTCCAACCTTCTTCAAAACCTGTCTATATTTCTGAAATGAGGTATTATAACTATTTATACTATTTACATTGTTCAGACCGTTTTCCTCATCTTCGTTGCCATATTCACAACATTTCAGCCCACCTTCTTTAGTACCTGTTTATATTTCTGAGATGAAGTATTGTAATTATTTATACTATTCACATTGTTTGGATGCATGGCACATGGAACAAGAACAATCTATCCCTATGGATATAATGTAGGGTTTCATTTGAAATTCAAATCACCTGAAGGAGGCTGGTGTGTGCAACACCAAAAACGTTGTGAATAAAACAACAAAGATAAGGAAAACAGTTTGAACAATGTAATAAGTGTAAAAACTGAGTTGGTGTAAAATTTTTATTATGCAACTTGAAGGTGGTTCATCATGCGGTAAATAAATTTGTATAATAATATAGTTACTGATGTTTGGATATCAACACAGAAAGTGAATCTGGTGAGCAGATTTCTAATTCCAGGCTACTCGATTGCATTCACTTTCACACACACACACTGTTGAGAAAGGCATGAATATCTCTACTCAGCTAGGGATTAAATAACAGAGCAGACTGCGCTCTCTAGCCTTGAGTAGCAATCATATAAGAGAAAGAAAATTCCAAAATGTTGAGAAAGCAATGGAAAACTATTCTACTATCTTTCTCAATAAGTCAATATGACAACTAATAAAGAAACAAAATCTCTAAACTAATGGCTGCCTACTTCCTGAAGGGACATGATATAAAAAATAAGTTATCAAGATTTATTTTACCATTGCAGATATAGCAAGGTAACCATGAATCATAAGAAAAATATATTGTCAAAAGAGAAACAAGATATTGTTAATTTACTGGGTGATTTGAATACAATTAAAAAAAACATTGAACAGGGATCACAAAACAATCAGGCTTATAGCCACATCATATTGAAACACTGGTTCCTGTACAATCACCAAAGTTAAGCAATATCAAGCCTGGTCAGTACCTAGATGAGTAACCACTTGGGAATACCAGGTTCTGTAATCTTAGAAGTGCAGGTGGTGTAATGGATAATGGCTCAGACTTGTTAATCAGAGAGCTGAGTTCCAATTCCAGTTGGGTTTGTTATATTCACTTACATGCAAATACACTTGTGAAGGGTATAAATTTATGTCTTCTCCACATCAGCTATTGGTTAATTAGTAAGAATTGTATCATTAAATAGTTATTATCTCCCCCAAAAAATGTTACGATCTAAAAATATATTTCTGGCTTTAAATGACCTACAAAGTGTTGATAAGTTGTAGAAAACAACTCAATTAATCAATCAAGAAAGAAATTGAAAACATTGGAAAGATTAAAACAAGAACAACTGACTTTAAGAATGTTACAAAAAGAGATTTGAGAAAAGTTGAGTAATAAAAGAGAAAAATGAATGTAGAGCTACATTGGATGGACTTGATGGTAGACTGGAGATTGGGTCCTTCCTGGAAATTATCAAGCAGCATGGCAACAGAGTACAGATGGAGTAATATTTTGAGTTAGTATTGTAAGTAGTAAAATTATAAGGTGTATCAACATAAATGCAGAGAATTATAATATTAGATCAGAGTTTTTTTTTAATGGTACAACCTACAACCATAAAGATTTAAGCTAAAGACTACCCTTCATGTAAGACAATTTTCCTTCACAGTCTGTAAAGCTAACTATTGTCCACCCTGCAAAAAAAGTTTTAAAATCCAAATTAATAGAATGATCATATTCTTTCCAGATATTAATCCAATAGAAAATCTGTGATCCATCTGTAAAAGAGATATATATGAGAATGGAAAATAATAGCAGATGTCTGGGAAGCAATAAAAACTCATGTGAGTAATGTTAAATTGAATATAACAGAAAAGTTAACAAAATCAATTATTAGAAGACTGATGAAGTGGAAAGATTATATTGAATCAATTGCTAGATCTACTGCTAGGAAAGTTGGTTCACAATGTCATGTTAGATAATTTTTCCTGCCAGAACCTATCTTACATATTTATAAGTCTACCATTCATCCATGCATTGAATATTGTTACCACATTTGGTCAGGTACTTCTGCTGTATATTTAGAAATTCTTGATAAAAAAAAGAAGCTGCTACAATATTGGTTATGACCTGGCATCTCAGCTTCATACACTTTCCCACCACTGTAATGTTGTATCCCTGTGCCTTTTCTATAAATATTTTCATGGTAATTGTTCTGATGAACTTTCTTTGGCACCTAGACTTTATGAATTTAAGCATACTACTAGAATGGTGGCAAGGTCTCATAACTTTTTCAGTTGAAATGGCTATAGATATAAAAGTTCTATGCTAACAGTTTCTTCTCTCTCACTTCTCACTTGTGGAACTCTCTTCTGACTTCTTGCTTTAGAGTCAAGCTTGATCTTCAAAGATTTAAATGCAATGTCAATCATTATCTTCTGTCTTCTTAATTCTTGTTCTTTTATTGTTCTCTCACCTTAATAATGTTTTCTTTCCTTCATATTCTCTCAAACGCATACTTCACACTTATGGAACTCTCTTCCAACTTTTCTCTTGCCAGTCAACTTTGATCTTTGGCAATGTAAATGCAATATCAATTTTTATCTGCTATTTTCTTAATTCCTGTTCTTACTGTTTTTCTCTCTCCTAAATAATGTTTTCTTTTTCTCAAACTCAGGAACTCTGTGCATCTTAATGGTTTTATTCCCTTACTTGTGGGGAAAATATTGAAAAAAAAGGTTACAGAAAAACAAAGAGGTATTATTAACCTGTAAAATAATACTAGTCTATTCTTGTATCTATGATAGAGTTTTAATTAAATATATGCTCCTATAGCCTTTAACATTTGAATTTATTTATAAATTTATGTTGCCTTTGTTTGCATAATAAAATCAGGTACCTCCCACAAAGAAATCCTTACTAACCTAAGGATATACCTTATAGGTATCCCTTGCAAAGAAATCCTTACTAACCTAAGGATAGACCTTATAGGTATCCCCTGCAAAGAAATCCTTACTAACCTAAGGATAGACCTTATAGGTAACCCCTGCAAAGAAATCCTTACTAACCTAAGGATAGACCTTATAGGTATCCCCTGCAAAGAAATCCTTACTAACCTAAGGATAGACCTTATAGGTATCCCCTTGCAAAGAAATCCTTACTAACCTAAGGATAGACCTTATAGGTATCCCCTCAAAGAAATCACTAACCCTAAGGATAACCTTATAGGTATCCCTGCAAAGAAATCCTACTAACCTAAGGATAGACCTTATAGGTATCCCCTGCAAAGAAATCCTTACTAACCTAAGGATATCCCTTATAGGTATCCCCTGCAAAGAAATCCTTACTAACCCAAGGATAGACCTTATAGGTATCCCCCTGCAAAGAAATCCTTACTAACCTAAGGATAGACCTTATAGGTATCCCCTGCAAAGAAATCCTTACTAACCTAAGGATAGACCTTATAGGTATCCCCTGCAAAGAAATCCTTACTAACCTAAGGATAGACCTTATAGGTATCCCCTGCAAAGAAATCCTTACTAACCTAAGGATATCCCTTATAGGTATCCCCTGCAAAGAAATCCTTACTAACCTAAGGATAGACCTTATAGGTATCCCCTGCAAAGAAATCCTTACTAACCTAAGGATATCCCTTATAGGTATCCCTGCAAAGAAATCCTTACTAACCTAAGGATATCCCTTATAGGTATCCCCTGCAAAGAAATCCTTACTAACCTAAGGATAGACCTTATAGGTATCCCCTGCAAAGAAATCCTTACTAACCTAAGGATATCCCTTATAGGTATCCCTGCAAAAGAAATCCTTACTAACCTAAGGATAGACCTTATAGGTATCCCTTGCAAAGAAATCCTTACTAACCTAAGGATAGACCTTATAGGTATCCCCTGCAAAGAAATCCTTACTAACCTAAGGATAGACCTTATAGGTATCCCCTGCAAAGAAATCCTTACTAACCTAAGGATAGACCTTATAGGTATCCCCTGCAAAGAAATCCTTACTAACCTAAGGATAGACCTTATAGGTATCCCCTGCAAAAAGAAATCCTTACTAACCCTAAGGATAGACCTTATAGGTATCCCCCTGCAAACCTAAAATCCTTACTAACCTAAGGATAGACCTTATAGGTATCCCCTGCAAAGAAATCCTTACTAACCTAAGGATAGACCTTATAGGTATACCCTGCAAAGAAATCCTTACTAATGTAAGGATAGACGTTATAAGCTTAAATTAATATGATATATTGCTCATATAATTAAATTCTGACTATTTTACTGATATCTGTTTGTTAATACCAATTTAATTGTGAAAACATTTGCTTGCATGATAAAATCTGACAGTATATATAAATCCTGTCTTGTTATATAATAGACACACCTCATATATTTTTGGCTCAAACACAAGTAAATATCTTCGTGGTATATAACCTTTGCCAACTATAATGAAAACTACAAAGGTAAGAGAAAATAATAATTCTTTTGTAAATTTCAATGTAAATAATAATTTCATTCTAACATCAATTGTCCTCAGTTTAAACTTACTTAGCTGGGAATAATTTAAAACTGAATAAGAAACTTTTGATGAATAGATCCTTACAAAATTTCTGAGATTATTTTTTTAAACTATTTTAGAATCTTGTATGATTTACTAGTTCTACACTATATTAATAATTATGCAAATGGAAAATTTGGCCCAGGTGGGTATCAATCACACATCAAAACAACTAATATAATCAAATTAGTGCTAATGTTTTTCCATACTTGATTTGGATATTTTGAGCACATTGGCTATTTCTTGTTTCATATAATGTTGATTATATTCAAGGAATTTCATTGATTGCTTATCTACCTGATCATAGAATATTGTTTAGCAAGAAATCTCCAACACAAATCTTTACAAACCACTTTTGATATGTTTGATCATTCAATGAACATTCTTCATATTTTGTGAAAATCTATTTTTGTGTTTTGATTTGTGTTTTTACAGCTTAGCAACTCCTTGTGGGTTATTCAAAGCTAACACATAATTTGGATTGTAAGAATAAATATTTTCTTGTGAGTGAATATTTCATTGATAAGTATTTGAGAATAACAATGAATTTCCCAGATACAAGTTTTACTATTTAATCCATATCTGGGGAAGGAGGAGATGGATTCATACCTCTTGGCATTTATGCATAAGTGAAAGTAACAAATATGACCAGTATTTGAACTTCCAATTTCTCATTCAGAGCCATTATCCATTACACTTGTGTTTTAACTTTAGAATTACAAAAAGCATACAATATTGAAATTGTTGCTTATTTTCAATTTTAAATCAATAAACAATTATAAATAAACTAGCAGCATGGCCCGGCGTTGCCCGTGCTTGATTCAAAAATTGTACGACTCATACAGCAATCACTATCACTTGACTTAAAATATTTTTGCCAAGTTGCTTGGTGGAAGAAATCAGCTGTATTTATGTCGGCTCCGGTTAGCACCGTAGTCAGTTGGCAATATCTTTTGGTTGATGACTAAAAATTAACTTCTGCATTTTGACTGTACACATAGGTTTCATTTGGACACCATGTGTATTGTATTTAAAGTAGTTTCCGGTTATTATTTTTAGTTAGGAGGACTTGTGTATGTTTATGTTTCATTTGTTTTACTTCTTGTGTATCATTCTCTGAAAAAAAATGCTGAGTTACCGGAAGTTAACAGCATTTGTTCTGTTTTCCAACGTTTGAGTAGCTGGCAATAACTTCTGGCTGGGTGCAATACCCTTACTCGTGCTTTCAAATTGAGTTTGTGCAAAAAACAATTGTGTTTTTCCAATTTTTAGCACTGTCAGGACCACCGCCAGGTAATTTTACATAGTCCTGTGGAGTTTTGTTGAAATTGGTTGAAAAATGTAGGAAATATGATCCCATATATAAATGAACACACACAATCTGCGTTTTATAATAAGATAATTGATATACTTTCACCAACTGTGGCAAATGTTTTTTTTTTAAATAAATACATACTGCTATATGATAGGATAAAGAACAAATAGGCAACATTTTTCAATCTAACCTATTTAACTTTTATTAAATTTTCATCAGAGAATGAGATATGGAGAAAAAGAAGATAAAAATTCTAGTATTTTTATTTCTTTTGCTGTGAAACATGTTAGATTGATAAAGGTTTCCTATTTTTTTTTTTATCCTGTCAGATTCTGATCCATATTTGGTCTGTATTTGGTCCTAATTCATACTGCTATCTGATAGAATTAAAAGTGATCCTTTTTTTAACAAAAATAGTTAAATTTAGATCTACTAACAAATTCTGAGAATACCATGACCAGAACATGTTTTCAATCATTTCACCCCCAAGCAAGGCAATAAAACCACTAAGATGCAAGGGTTTACTGAGTGTGTGAGAATATGAGTATAAGAAAACATTATTAAGGAAAGAGAACAATAAAAGAACAAAATTCTTTAAAAAAAAAAGAAACTGATATTTACAATCAGAAAGAAACAGCTGAAATTTACTCAGAAAAGAAAGGCCTAGAAACTTTAACACTCACAGGATATACTGAGGACAAAAGAAGCAGGGAAAAACAGTGGATAAGGTACATAATGGGTTTCAGGGAATGGATATCAAAGCAAGGAGAAAAAACTGATGACAAAAGGTCAAATGTTACTTTGAATAAAAAAAGACAGGAAGTTATAGCGAATGATGCATCCTGAAATGGGATGGTACATAAAAAAAGAAGGCAATAAAACTAAAGACCACTAATGTTATCTAACACTAAAACCAGACTGAACTTTTGGGGTATCTCAATATATGCTAGCAATTATTACTTATGAGTAACTTTAAGAAAAAGCAGTTCCATAAATATTCACAGATACACAAACAGTTTTCTTTTCTTAAGCACAACAATCCAAGTGTATATAATATTCTTTAACAAAATGTATTTCATCAAGTCACAGTTCATCTTAAATCCAAAATGGTGGATGTCTTTCTTTGTATAACTCACCTGAAGGGAATTAACTGGAAATATATGAGCTATTTCTCTTGATTAGTCATGTGTATTAACAAATTTTTCCTATATTTTGTTGTTTGATGTTTTATTCATTTTTCTTTAGAATATTTAAAGAAGTAGAAAAAGAAAATGTAGCTTGACAAATTGCACAAGATTCCCTGTGTTTTGATGTATATCCAAGGCATAGGATTTTAAAGAATGGCACTCCTTTCTTCATCAAAACTTGTGCTTATGTTTACAGCTATAAAACAATTATATTTATCTTTTGTTCACCATTTCTTTTGGACTTGCCATTTCTATATACAGCCTTTTTTCATCTAAAATTTGAGTAGCATAATGTACTGCAAATTATAGACAGGAATTATCGAATTTACAGATCATCATTATATTTTCTATAATGTTGTATAAATATAGAAATTTGAGTTATAATGTTGTATAAAAATGCATGCCTCTGTAGTGTTTCCAACTTTAAAAATATACATAAATTAATTTGTTAAAATGAAAAAATTAGATAGATTCAAATGACAGTAGACATTATTAAAATATATTCTATTAAT
Source organism: Acanthosepion pharaonis (assembly GCA_903632075.3). NCBI lineage: Eukaryota > Metazoa > Mollusca > Cephalopoda > Sepiida > Sepiidae > Acanthosepion > Acanthosepion pharaonis. The sequence continues at coordinate 45,154 of CAHIKZ030001802.1, read as the reverse complement.
TAGCCAGTTTCAAAATAAAAACGTCTTTTTATTGAAAATCATTAAGATATAAGATATAATATCCTGACTGAGTGGATACCAACTTAAATAAAATTTAATTAACTTATAATTTATGGAGAAAGATAGAAATTACACAGCATTTAAAACATATCAAATTATTAATCTGCAAAGTTTCAACTTTTAAGAATGTATTAAGTTATTAGAAATTCTATACCCTTCAAGTAACACACTTAAGAATATTTCTGTTAAATATTCACACATATTCTTTTATAAATAAAAGACAACATATCAAGTAGCCAGTCTGAATAAAACTCCAAGTTGAAGTAGTCAGAAGAATCATTAAGGAATCTTCCTTTTAGCCTATTTCTTCTCATACAAAAATTATCTTCATAAGAAGAAACTGGACTAAAAAATGGTACAAAATCACATCAACAATTTCTGGATTATAAAAATTTTGAATTTATATTTTAACAGCATTTCTCTTTTTCTTTCCTTTACTTTGGGGATTAGTTGAATATTTTTACAAGGCCTACACCACACTTTGATTGTATTAATTATATAGTAATTTCTTCTAAGTTGTTTAAATTGCCAAACAGCTGACTTTTATTTGCTATTGGTTACCAATCAAAAAGATAACATAGCCTCTTTGTAATCTCACTCAGACTTGCAGAAAGGCAAATATTTTCAGTCATAGTTTCCTAATCTTGGAATAAATATTTAAAACTTTTTCTTTGCTTTTTTAAAAATCTTTTGTTAACACATTTAAAGAGTTTATATTTTTCAGCTTCAGAATGAAGTTTTCTACTTTGTTGTTATGATGACATGCTCAGTAGGTCTAGCATAATAATAAATAACATGTAAGAGCAATTAAGAAAGAAAGAAAGAAAGAAAGAAAGAGGACCCAAAGCTCAGAGTGCCAAGCTTCCATAGTAGAAGAAGAAAGAAAGAAAAATGACAGGTAAAGGAAGTCAAACAGTTTTTCACTTCTAACTTCAGGATACTAGAAGATTTAAGTATTGGTTCACGAATTTAATGACATAGTAATTTTAAGTTCAATCCTTGAGCTGGGTAGTATTGAAATAGTTCTAAGAAGAACAAGATATGTAGAGTAGAGTGAAAACCCTCATAGATTAAATAAAGGGAAAAGATCAAAGTTTCCTGATAGTTACTCTGAACAAAAGTTTTTGTAACCTAGGTTACTGAACAGAATAATCACATGAAGTTTTGTAATGAACGCTAATACTCAGGACGCAAACAACACATAATATTTGCGAGTGGTGCATAGAAGAAGTCGTCAACTGCTAGAAGTGAGATGTAGCACAAGGCCAAATTTAATGTGGGTATCTGAGCCATAGGCTTGGCCAAAAATTCCCCGTAGACCCCGTATAAAATGGGGTCAAGTAGCTGTTTCTTGAGACGAGACTCTGCCCTTCAACATAGCCTTGTTTGGGAATCATCTCTGCCCAGAGTTTGACCAGCACAGCTGGAGACAAATTTTTGACTGCAGACCAACATACAGTATTTACTACTGCATTTATGTGAATGGGGACATACCCATTATCATTTGTAGGTATGCTACAACAAAAAGACACTTAAAGAAGGTTGAAGGGCATGAAATGCAGTGATAAGAATAACAAAAATATGGACATTAGTTTGATTGTAAATAATGTAAATAAAATACTTTAATCCAGAAATCCAGACAGAAATGAAATTGTGCTTTTCATGTAGTATCTCAATGAACTTAGAGTAACTGTGTTCTATACAAGTTTTATGTCATGTCAAAGGATTCATTAATAAATTCTCTGCTGTTGTCATAAAAAACTTGGAGCATCCCCAAAATTTTTTTTTTTTTCAAACCCTGATTCCAACAATATATCTACTTCCATGATTTGTAAGGTATTACTTTATTGCCTTTGAACTCTTTAATGTCCATACTGTTACATTGAAATAAGATCCAAGTGAAAATCCTAACACATAACAGGTTTTAATTTCCTTATATTTGATGATGCTTATTTCTGAAGAAATAGGAAGTTCCTGCAATATTTTAATAAATTCTTCATCTCTTATTCTAGCATCTTTGTTTAAATCACACAACTTTTTAATGCTAAGATAATTGAATTGTCTATTCAGTTTTCATTTGATGATGTGTTTTGGCTACAATTTCTTTAATGAATCCTATTTGATAACTACAATCATTTTTTGGCAAATATCTACTAATGGGAGAATGTGCATTGTGATGTAATGGATAATAGCTGGAAAGAGAAATCAGAGAGCTGAGATTGAATTCCACTTGAGTTTGTTACAGTTTGCTTATGTACAAATACAATTGGGAAAGGTATGAATCCATCTCATCTCCTCCCAGCTATGGGTTGAATCAGTGGCGTAGCTAGAGTAAACGTCACCCGGGGCAGTCCACTCAAATGTCACCCCAATGACCCCGATTCACCCTATGTTGAATGGTTAGCTGTAGCTAAATTTTCATACATGCTCTACCTCTACTTTACTCTACTGACCGGTACGTTACTGTTTACATGTATGATCCAAGACAAAATCCAATACCACAAAATAATCATTTCAAATCAAAAGATTTTTAAAATGCAACTGCTCACTTTCAGAACAACTAAATACAAAACACGGCAATACACAAAAGAATGACGTTCGATACTATGGTCTTAGAATGAATGTTTTCTTGTTTTCATTGTGGCAAACTGGTCAATGACATCGTCAAAATCTGTTTATCTTGTAAGCTCGTTTTCAATGGACAGCACAGCCAGATCCAACAGTCTCAACTGGCTCATGGTTGACGTAATTTTCTGTTGCTAATTTTCCGGTGTCCAATTTTCCGTTGCATCATTTTCTGGGTACCATTTAATTATCAATGATGTTTGAAAGTATTTTCTTGACAAAAATGTTCTATTTAATTTTTAAGCATTTTTTCGAACATTGTAAATCAACTGCATTCTTTTAAAGGTTACCTAGAGAATTTATGCAAGTTTATTTTTTGTTTTCTTTACAAGTAAAATAAATCTACAACTACATCGTATTTTGAGGTTATTATGATTTTAGTTTTAGTGATAATTTAAAAACAATAAATGTTTATCATTAGTACCAATAATGGAAAATTAAGTTAAAAATTTAAAAGAATCGTTTTTGGAATCGGAAAATAGGTACAAATTTTTCCGATTCCGATACCGTTTCCGATACCCCAAAAAGTTCCGATTTTTCCGATTCTCAATTCCAATTCCGATTAATCGTCCCAACACTAGTAGATATATTCAAAAGTATATCGCTCACTCAATGGAAAATTGTATCTCAGCAAATTGATAAACAGGCAAGACTGAAATTGTTGCACTTTTGGCTTCGTATTTTGGTTTGTTGTTATTAATGATGCAGAGTTAAAGCACCATATCATCTGATAAAATGTTACAACAATGTATCTTGTTAGTAACCAAGATTGTAGCAACTGAAAACATTGCTATTTTTTCTACTCACAAATTTCCCGACAATTTATTAGAAAATTTCTGACGTGGGTACAAAACTGGGGGGTCATAAATTATTTCTGGTGGAGTCATATGCCCGCCTGCGAAACCCTGTGTCTCCACCACTGTTTTCAGACTATTTTTGGCACCTTAGCCTAGTTGAAAAATTTTGTTGGGGGTGACATTGTGTCACCCCTCCTGTGCAGGCACCCGGGGCTGTCTGCCCCCCTCGCCCCCACTAGCTACGCCACTGGGTTGAATAACAGGAAAGACCAGGACCTATAGCCTTTGTTGGCAATCAGTCTACTGCAGAAATAAATGGCAATGTACTGCAGGAAAATTCTTCTGATTAGTCAGTCATGTATCAAAAGAGACATGATCTCCAAATCTTGTATCACATATGAAACTTAACTGATAAACACAGTAATCAAATGGGAACACAGTAATCAAATGACAAAGTGTATTTTCAAACATAACTACAATGTCATTTTTAAAGTTTAAATTGCTATTTTCATAGAAATTCTGATTTTACATTTGATTAACAGTAGGGTTAGCATTTTTCTTCATTTTTTTTTATGAATACCCATAAGTAGAACTCATTAAAATGTTCCAAACTGAAAAAAAAATAGTCTGCAGATTTTGTTTGCTAATCTTAAGTGTTTCTAGTTTTGAAAACAGTTCCAATTTTTGTCATATTTCCACAGACACCCAAAAAAGAATTGTTTAATTGGATTCTGTATTTTATCTTTTAGAGAAAAATAGACCTGTGTAGATATAAGTTTAAACAATTTTTCAAATTCAATAAGTTTTAAAATTGTTCAACTCTGACAATAGAAATATGAACAAAAGAAAATGAACTACAAATCTTGTCTATCTTAATCTTTTCTTTTGGATTCAAAATTCAAAAAGCCAATAAAATTGAAAAATTCTTTGAGGAAATTAAATTACTTGTAAGCAATACATGTTTGGAATATAAGAATATTTTCAGTTTTTCATGGCTACCTGTACAATAGAAAGGCTAATCAGAAAAGATGGCTAACATACTCTGAGTTGCTTTTTTTCCTTTTTTTTTTTAAATATTTGAATTTCTTGCATGGTGATATACAGCACAGATGAAAAGGATCTACATTTGTCTTTCACAACCAATTATTTAGAATATTTAACTTAATTTTGTTACTTGATGCATTAGTTTTTATCATGTATTTTAAGATGCTTGGAAACTTTAAAATGCAAGTTTTCAAGACTATTGAAGCATAAAATGAATGGATAAAATTCAATAAAGAAATGCAGGAATAATCTGTAGAAGATTTATCTGTTTTAAAACTTACTGCATTGATATGAACACAAAACAATAACCTTGCTGAAGCTATATATATTTCACTGATTATTATCGACATATTGTGTCTACTTATTTTTATACTGATCCTTTCCAGTTGTCTAATCAGTTTCTTGATGTTAAGATGAAATTTATCAAGGAAGGTGCCATAGTTTTTTTTTAAAACCAAGTACTTTTGATTTGTTCCAAGATCATCTTCAGGAACAAATTACAAAGACAAACTTATTGTAACTGCAATAAAATCTGCATTCCGTTGTGATAGTGATTTTTAAAAACACGCTTGAACACACTCTGTTATAGTTATTTTAAAATGTCAAATTTATCTGTTGTAGTTATGGAGTATATTTTGCAAAACAAGCATTTCACTTTAAAGAAGCTGACCAGAAATCAGCAGAAATGTAAAATGACATTAAATGTTTTTTTATATGCATTTTAATATGTTGCTGCTATATTCATAATAAATTTTGTTGATTAGTAGATTGTGATATAGAGGGCCTCAAGAACTTGAATTTTTTGTTTATTATTTTTGTGGTATTTTTTCATGTTGTTCCATGGGGAATTTCATCTTAACATCAAGAAACTGATTAGACAACTGGAAAAGATCAGTATAAAAATAAATAGGCACAATATGTCTATATTATTCAATGAAATATGTTTCAATGAAGATATCATGCCTATATATATATATATATATATATAATTATTTATTTAAAAATATGATTCCAAATCGCTACATAAGAGGTCTCATGTTTTAAAACAAGAGCCGAAAACTTCAATATAATCCTTTAAATTAAATTGAGTTGAAAGTAAAATGGGCTCCGTTCCATCTTCAATCGAAATTTTTGTTGGAATAACGTATATCTGAAATTTACTTGTTTTAAAATTGAAATCAAAATCCCCATGGTAACAGCTATGGTGAATTGTCTAAATTGGGTAGGCGAGTGTAGGGTGTTTATAATAAGTAGCGGTATAGAGATATTTTCAAGGTGTCAAGTCGGGGAAAGGTGGGGGGTGTCAAAAATGAAACAGAAGATGTATTGGCCATCGTCTAGTTTGCTTGTCTATGGAGATTTATTTATTTTATTTTATTTTATTATGAAAGGGAATTGTGCATATAAAAAAAGAAAAACTTTCATAACGTTTGTTTTTTGCCGACTTCATAAAGGGTTATCTTATATGTAAGGTATTTAATCTACTAATTTAGGCTATGGATTATGAAGTGTGTTATGTTGTATGCAGGTTTTTAGTTAATTATTCCTACTATGAATCTGATGATTGGGCTATTTGTTAAAACAAGTTATATAAATTTTTTTATCTAATAATTCAAACCAAAAAATCTGATGATGCCTACAAAAAAAAATTAACTCGTGTCTATTATTTAATAGATTATTATTATTTAGAAGTTTAATAATGTGCAATTTTTCATGGAGGCACAAAGGGCATGGGTCATCCCAAGCTTTACATATTCTAGCCTTGTCAATAATTTTCCATTTAACTTTTGGTGTCTTATTTGTTTCCTTCAGGTGCCAAAAATATTTTGATAGTGAAGTCTAATTTCATTTGTTTATATTATTAAAGGAGCACTTATGCTGCCTCCATCTATCTTTAAAATTATTCTTCGTGGACCCAATGTATATCATATTAGTGCTAGGGCTCTCTGTGGATGAAATAGTACATTGGTATACCACAGAATTAATACAACATTTATTTTCTAATGGGCAGTCTTCATTAATATGGTTGATAGCATAAACAAAACTAGTAAAAAAATAACTGATAAATTAAAAATCAGCGATAGAGTAGGTAAACTTACTGAAAAAGAATGTTATATAACTCTTAAGGATCATAAGCCTGACTTTTTAGAACACCCTGCGACCAGAATAATTAACCCTACCCGACCCGACATAGGAAAGATCAGCAAAAGGATCCTGGAAAAAATTACCTGCCAAATAAAAAAAACAACTGGAATTAAAATTATGGATCAACACTAAAGATGTTATCAATTGGTTTAACTATATTGATGATAAACGGAATTGCACCCTTATACAGTTCGATATCGTGGACTACTACCCATCAATTTCGAAGGATTTATTTATGACTGCCCTGGACTTTGCTGATGTGTATTCTAACCTAACAAAGGATGAAACGGATATAATCCTCAGCGCAAAGAAATCGGTCCTCGTTCACAAGTCCTGTTCTGCCATCCATTTACTCAAGCTCACTGAATATGTTATTCATTGTTTTTCTCTGTCCTTCTTGCATACTGTCATGTGTGTATCAGATTTTCCAAGCCCTCCGTCCTTGTTATGTGCCCCATAAACCTCAACTAACTCTTTCTGGTGTTAAGTATAAATTTCCCTTTTGTTTTCATTTTCTCCAAAACTTTGTCATTGCTCACATGTTAAGCCCGTGGTATCCTCAGCATCCTTCTGTAGAATCACATTTCTCTTGCTTCAAGTCATAGTAGTACTCTTTTCCTTGTAGTTTATTATGAATAAGTAAAAAAGACAAAGTAAGGAAGGACTGACCTATACACATTGTACTGTCTTCATTCTCATTTTAGGAAGGATCAGTTTTCCATTTGTTGATATTTTTAGCAGAAAAGAAATCCTGGTCAAATTTACTGAATGAAACAATAGTGCCAAACAAAGTCGAGAAGCAGAGTCATGTGTTGTCACTTGCTTGGCTAGACATTATTGATTGTGCTGTTTGCATTTGGGTGAACTTGGCTTGTGCCTGTTTAACAACACCAGACTAGCTCATTGACTGTGCAAGTCAGAAAGAGGGAGACCAATATATCTGAAAAATACTGGTTCCAGAACATTATGCGCCAGTAGAGATAGATTAAAAAAATAAAGTGTACACATTTCTTCTAAGTTGATTTTATTGTCACATACATCAGTAAACATAACAGTTTGTGACCCACACAAGTATTAACAAGTAAGAGAATTTACATTTTTATTCAAAATAAAACACATACTTTCTTTTATATATATATATATATATATATATATATATATATATATATATATGTATGTATATTAATCAGTATCACCCCATGCAAGACAGTAAAGCCACAAAGACACAAGGGGTTACAGGTTATGGAAGAATTAGGAACAGAAATATTAATAATGATTGGGAAGAGGAAAAAGTAATCAGGGCAGTAGATAGCAATTGACATTGCATTTAAATTTTTGCAGATTAAAGTTGGCTGGAAATCATGGAGCCATAAGGGAGTTCCCCATGTGAGAAGTTTGAGAAAAAAAATCTTAGCATAGAACTTATGGCTACATCTAGCCAGCTCAACTTATATTGCAAAATAATTTGAGAACAAAGTTCATTATTGAAAATGAAAGAATGAATGTAATTTCCAATGAGTTTCTATGGATGCTTTTAGTATTTCTTTTAATCATTTTACTCTAAGCAAGGCAATAAAGTCACTAATACACAAGGGGTTACTGACCGTGAAAGAATAAAAAAAATGCGAAGGATACACTTTGATTTGTATATTATTAATCCCGGTCTTGCCTGAACAACAACAAAAAATAGCTATGTATTCACTGCTTTCCTCTTTCCTGCAATATGTCTTGTGAGTGTCAAATTTTCCAAGCACTCTTTCCACATCATGTGATGTAATCATCAGAATGAATTAAAGTTTTGACATATTTAATAATTGTAATGCATTTCTATTGTAAAATAATTTCCAATGAATTTCTGTTGATGCTTTTCATATTTGATGTGTCAAGAAGCAAAATTTGCAAGTTTTGATTTGCATCAGGAAATCACCAAAGCAATTCCTTCAGAGTTTAATCTTAGGATACACACTTTAAATATTAAAAGAACATTTCTGAAATCCCAAATTTAATCAAGAGATTTAAATGTTGAAATTCTAAAGAAACAACAATAACAAAAATTAAGATATAACCTCAAGATTTACATTGATAATATTTATCAAAAATAAGACTTTTAAGAAGTTTAAGCTCATTTTTTTGTTAATATTAGCATTTTCAAGGTCAATATGCTGGGAAATTTAAGTTTAACTTTTGAGTTCACACCTGCTTCTTGCAAAATATTATTATCTGTGTTTTATGAGTGTTGTTTTAAAAAGAAGCACCTCAGTAGGTTTTAAATCTAATCTCAAGCTTGTCTTTTATCGCAAAACAATACATTGACATATTTACAGTTTAGCATCACACATTACACTGAGAAGATTATTTTAATTCCTAAGAATTAAAGTTTTGGTGAAAGTTTTAATCTGGAACTCTAAAGAAAAAAATATCTTTCAGAAATGTTCATCTTTGGATTCACTGTTGAGAAGGAAGATAATAAATTATTTTCTTGTAAAATTCTTGAAATTCATTTGGAACCAATCAAGGAGGATTTGCATTGTGTATCAAACTAAGCTAAACTTAGGTTGTTGTTTTTTTTAATAAAATGTTCACCTTATACAAGGCCCAAAAGCCACTCAAATGAGAGAGTTACTAAATGAGGTTGTTTTATGAATATAAGAGGAGGAAGTGGAGATTATGATGATATGTAGGATAGATAATGGTTGACTTTAGACTTGAAAAAGAATAATAATTTTCTTTTTAAACGTTCACCCAATACAAAGCCCAAAAGCCACTCAAATGAGAGAGTTACTAGTTTTATAGATGTAGAAGGGAGAATTTCATTTATATTATGAGGATATGTAGGATAGGTAATGGTTGACCTAAAACATGAATAATGATATTTTTTTTACACTAAAAGGCCCAAAAGACACTCAAGGTAGAGGATTACTAAACGAGGTTGTTTTATGGATGCAGGAGGAGGAGGATGTAAGTGCAGGTTATGAGGATATATTGGATAGGTAATGCTTGACCTTAGACTTGAAGAAAAAGAATTAGTCAAGTGACTAATGAAAAAAAACAACATATAAAGAAAATGGTCAATAAGAACTAAACCAAATTAGTCAAATAGAATTAAATGAAGTGTCTGTCTTTAGAGGCCAGATATGGTCAGTAGTAAATTTGCATAATAATATTTAAAATATCTAAGTAAATTAAAAAAGTAATAAAAGACTATTTGTGTCATTATTTTTCTTTTTTTTTTCAAATGACTGTACATTTTTGTCTTTAAATGTTGTCACAATACAAGGCCCAAGAGCAACTCAAGTGAGAGGGTTACTAAATAAGTTGTTTTATGAATGTAGAAGGGGGAAGTAAATGCAGATTATGAGGATAGGTAATGGTTGTCCTTAGACTTGAAGAAGAAGAATTTTCATTTTAAATGTTCGCCCAATACAAGGCCCAAGAGCCACTCAAAGTAGATGGTTACTAAATGAGTTTGTTGGATGGACACAG
>CAHIKZ030001802.1:10000-30000 GCA_903632075.3 Acanthosepion pharaonis | reverse complement strand
ATATCATATATATATATATATATATATATATATCATATATATATATATATATATATATATATATATATATATATATATATATATATATATATATATATATATATATATATATATATATATATATATATATATATATATATATATATATATATATATATATATATATATATATCATATATATATATATATATATATATATATATATATATATATATATATATATATATATATATATATATATATATATATATATATATCATATATATATATATATATCATATATATATATATATATATATATATATATATATATATATATATATATATATATATATATATATCATATATATATATATATATATATATCATATATACACTATATATATATATATATAATATATGATATATATAGATAGATAGATAGATAGATAGATAGATAGATAATCTATATATATAAAGATATATAAATATATATACATATATAAATATATATAAATTTTTAAATTTAAGGACACTTTAAAATATGCTACAATTTGCCTTAAGAATATTTTAGAGCATTCTTAAACTTAAAAATTTTGTAAACATAATAATTTTAGTTCTGTTTATAAATACTTGTTACAAATATTTATTATCGCACAAACTTTCATAACTGAATCAATAAGCTGTCATATCCCCATACGTCAAAACCGACGGGAGAGTCCATTATTATTATTATATATATATATATATCATAGATAGATAGATAGACGTGCAAATTTTTCAAAGCACAAAGATATTCTGACCTTGCAAAACAGGCCAAGGAGTGATAGCTTCATCCTAGGTAGTGTGCAGTGATATGACATTCTGTTCCAAGTCAGAGTGTCAAAGAATAATACTTGCTTATAGGAAGATATATAAATAATCCTATCACTTTTTATGGGAATGATATGAATATAAAATTGATATTCTAAAAAAAAAATGGCAATTTTTTACCATCATAAATACTTTTGTATTGCAAGTCCAACTTTGCTTTAATTTTCTACATTTTTGTCTTGTTAATAAATAGCCAGTTTAGATAAAGTAAGGTTGAAGGATCAAAGCACAAGTGAAATTCTACCTGAATTTAAAAACCATTTCTTACATCCAAAGTGGCTTTTAAGCTTCTGAGATCTTAGCCATTTATTTTGTCAGATTGAATTGTCTGAATTGGAATACAAGACTTGTTAATTTGAGAGATGCGAAGTTGTAAATAAATAGCAATTTATTTGTACTTTTCTTTTATAAACTGAAATGACTAAATTTGTTAGCAGACAGCACAAATGAGAAAACAAAGAAAACAATCAGCAAAACCTTTTCCTCCTCTGGAAAGTCAACCAGTTGATTTAAGTGGCAGACATTTTTATTTGACAAAAAGACAAAAAAAATGGAAAAAAGAAGGAAATTTAGCTGAATACATGATGTCCAGATCTTTTTATAGACAATAAGATTAGTAACAGTTGTTGTGTATGTTTGGATGTGAGATAGAGAAAAAGAGATTGAGTGACCCAGTGTTTTATTGATAGATAACTGGTAATGATTTTCTCTTCTAAATCCAAAATTTCTTCTATTTTCTTTACCACTGACAAAATATAATTTGTGGAGATGGTAGCTGATGAAGTGTAAGTAGACAATAAATAAATGTTTCAATGATTCTATAAACATGGTATGTATGCATGTGTATATAGGTAAGCAAGTAAAATAAATCAATGGACAAACCCAAAATGAATTTGTATCTATATCCACGTATGAATTTATACATTTCAAAAGAATTCTCTATAAATATATGGAACCCCTAAAAGCATTTATTCCTCTCTCTCTCTCTATCTCTCTCTCTATATATATTAGTTATAGCATACCTACAGACGATATGTCCCCATTCACATAAATACAGTAGTAAATACTGTATGTTGATCCGCAGTTGGAGATTCATTGTGGAATTCACTTGACTCACTTCTAGCAGTTGACTACTTCTTCTACATGCTGCTGGCAAATCTTATATGTGTTGTTCTTGTCCTAAGTATTGTCGTTCATTACCAACCTTTGTGTAATTATTCTATTCAGTAACCTTCTCTAGGTTACAATATATATATATATATATATATATATATATATATATATATATATAAATAAATATAAAGAGAAAACCTATCTTAGCTGATGAATTTTGGCTTCTGATGGACTTTATCAAGGCAAATGTAAGGATTTTATTTTGCAACATGTATTTATAAACAAGGGTGAAAATGTTAGTTTTTTAATTAAATTTTTAAATTAAGTTTTTGATGAATAGTTATTAGTGTTTCTTAAATTTAAGAATTTTGGATGAAATGTATTGGCTAAGATAAATTTTCTCTTTGTCTTTATTCCTATACATACACTACAGTTCAAAGGTTTATGGTCACCCCTGGTAATTTTTTTCAATTGGCTCAAAAAGTAATTGTTTTGTACTTTAAATAAGAGAAAATTATTGTACATGGTTAAAAAGATATGAGACATGTTTTTTTTTATTAGAAATTTTATTGAGAAAAAGAAAAAACATTTTATTATTAAATTTTGCTCTTGTCAAAATATCCTGCTTTAGCCTGCAACAAAAATTTGTGACAAAAGTTTCTCAAAGTATAAGTTTGATAATTGATTCCATTCTTTTTCATTTTGGGGATGGAAATGATTCACTCTTCTGTCAAATTCATTCCATGCAAATTCTAGGGGTGGCTTCAAACTTTGGAACTGTAATATATATATATATATATATATATATATATATATATATAAAGAAATATAGTCTTAAGGTGTGCTATATTTATGGGATAAAGTGCTCAATATCAGAGATAGAGCGTGTGTATGTTTTCATGTGAGACACAATCGTCAGGCCAAGATTGCATCTAGCATAAAACAGACTGTCGCATCTAAGTTTTGACATCAGTGTTCACTTTTATATATATATATATATATATATATATATATATATATCTTTTTAGGGGTTCCATATATTATATATTATACCATAAAATTATTTAAGTGGGAAAGTGGTTGAAACCAAAATGCTAGGTCATAACTGATAATATTTAATATTGCAGTTTCTTCTTTGGATTTTATCAAGAATATTTAAATATGTAGCAGGAGCACCAGACTAAATGTGGCACCAATATTCAATGCATGCATGAAAGGTAGACTTATAAATATGTAAGATAGATTCTGGCAAGAAAAATTGTCTAACATGATACAGCGAACCTACTTTCCTAGCAAATGAAACTTTATTATTATTATTATTATTATACATTGTCAAATCTGTTGTCTGGAATTAAATAAAAAGAAGATATATGTTCATGCAATGAGAACAAGATCTTTCAATATTTGAAAGTATTTCTATTCATATCGTTTTGACAGTAAGTGAAAATAGCTTGTTTTTCATACTAGTTCAATTAGTGTTTAAATTATATTATTGCAATTAATGTTGGCTGACAACAGCTCTTTGGTTAATGTTGGATGGCAGAAGAATTAAACTATTTAACTAATTACTAGTCATTATCCTGAAATTTAAATACAGATTTTTACCAGATAATTCAACCCATTGTATTTGGGAGATTACTATATCAAGTCAAATGGCTGATATTATATTTGAGACCATCTCCTGATGCAATCAAAATAATTTATTAGTTTTAGCCCAAGGTACTTTACACTGGATAACACCCAAATTATATTTTTTTCATCCAATTAGTTTAAAAATTATTTTTTATGAAAGATTTTCACTTCAGTGTATATATCATGTGTAAGATATTTAATTAAAATTTATTGTCACTCTCCTTTTTAATTTATTTTCCTAGTTTTTGAATAGGCTATTTTGGAAATCATTTTTTAAGACATTTTACTTCATGTCTTATTTACTTTCTAAAAGCAATATTTGTGGATTGTCTAATTGAGACAGTAGCCAAAATCAGTGACTCTATAGTTCTTTCATAAAAATCTGATATTATAAACTGGCCACTTATCCAATTAATGACAAGGCCCAGTATTACTTCATGAAAAGATAAATTCAAAAACCATTTTGGCAAACTTGGAACTTCAAAATGGAGTGTCAAAAGGGCAGTTTTTCCTTTGACACTGCTATTATTTTAACTACCTTCAATCTTTGGCAATGTTTATTGTTTTAAAAAGCAATGATTTGAATTCTAATAAAGCCTAAAATATGATGAAAGTGAATTTTCTCATATTTTTTTCTTGAGAATTTAAACAAAAATATTAAATACTATTTATTTATTAGATTGTTTATTTACAAGAATAATTTTATATTTACAAAATTTTAAAACTAATACAATTAAAAAAAATAATGCAATATTTATCATTTATCAATTTATAAAGAATTAAATATGAAAACAATTTTTTATTTGTAAATTTATAAACATTTACTAAATTATTCAAATATGTGAACCAACTATATATATATTATTTACCATTTTATAAAGTTTAAATCAATTGACAATTAGCTGATATTTTGCCAACCATTCAAATAAACAATATAATAAATAGTGTAAATAAAAAAAATCTAATAAATAATGTCTATTATTTTTGTTTCCAATTTTCAAGAGCAAAGAAAATGTATAAATTCCCTTTCATATGTTTAGATTTTATTCCGATTTTAATCATCACTCTTTAAATTAATACACATTGCCAAGAAGTGAAGGTAGTTAAAATAACAGTGGTGTTAAGGGTTAAAAAGCCATTCTGTTTTTTGTGGGCATAAAAGTCCAAGTTTGCCACAATCTTTTTGTGATAAAATGAACAGTTTTCTTACTTATACTTTTAAAAAAACATTGCATTTTTTTTCATATTTATCACAAATTATTTTGTTGAGCAATATTTATATTAATGGATTTCATCACAACATTGTAGCTGAAGTGTTTGTGAAGGAAAATAGACAATAGCAATGGATCAAAGATTATGACTCTGAAGAATATGTTGAATAATGTAGATATTTCAGCTATGAACTTCAGATAAAATAGATTATAGCAAAATTTATCAGAATATTTTTCCCGCCTTTGTTTTTTCATAAAAATCTTGCACAATACAAGATCTGATCAAAAAGATTATTGCTATAGTAATAGAGCTAGAGTGCACAGAATGAAGCCACTTGGCGCAGACAGGCCTTGAACTCTGTTACACATGTACACTAAGTTATAACATTATCACTCACTTTCGTTTTTTATAGAAGTAATTTGAAGGAAAGTGTGTAGAGTGTGGTCATCTCATCACACCACAGAGGCTCCTTCAGTGACCATGGCTTGTGCAGCAGGTTTTGACTAAAACATTCCCCAGATTTGAAAACCACTATATTTCTCAGATTTCACCCCTAGTGACATTTACTTTCAAAAGGTCAAATTCCACTTGAAAGATATAAGATATTGAGGAAATCCAAGTTAATGCGATGAAGCATCTGCTCATTATCTCAAAAAGGAGTTTCAGAAATGTTTCCATCAATGGAAATGATGCTGGATAAATGATGCTGGCTTTAGAAGGGGACTGATTTGAAATGCTGAATTGATATGGGTTACAGTTTTCTTTTTATAAAACCAGTACAAATACTTTTTGATCAGACCTCGTATAATGTTTTTGTGAGGTAAGCATTAAAAAAACACACACACTTGTTTTTGTTCTGCTTCAACTGATTGGGAAAATATTCTCAAAGAATTATCCATCTTCAGCTCATAAAGGCAGAGAAATGTTTACCTTTTTATACCTGTACTTTTTGTGAACATCTTAATGAGGAGTTTGTTGTTCATCTGGTCAGCAAGTGGTCACAGCTTGGGGTCAAATAACATCAAAGAAACACATAAAGAAAAAAAGGAAAATATCTTTGATCTAGTTCTGGCTTTGATGGCATCATTTTTCATCAAAATAAGTGGGTTGGGGTGGAAGTCAATGCAAAACCCACAAAAATGTCCCAGGTTAGTAAATAAACAGAAAGAGGGCAGAAACTCAATTAATGTAGGCACTAGTGTTGTGAAAAAGCTGTGAATAAAATGATTACGTGACCTTTTTCAATCACCATTTCACTATTTTTTTCTCATAAATTTCTTATATATTTAAGATTTGGGTCGAAAGATAGTGCTCTCCTTGACCTTCTATCTTTTAATAACTGACAAATACCATATATATGTGTGTGTGTGTTTTTCTGGGAATATGCATCCACCAGTGCATACAGGAATTTTCTTATCCTGCCTAAGCTAAGGAAGCCTTTTCTAATAAAATTAATTGGTCAGAAATTGGGAAGTGGGCCTGAGAATTTTTTCGCAGACTTACATATAGAAATATATAACAACATACACATATATATAAGACTGTGGGTGCATTTCTGTCAGTATGTATCTACCAGGGCATACAGGAATGTTTTTATTCTAAGTCAAAGAAGTCTTTCTAAATATAATTGTTTGGTCAGATATTAGGGAGTGTCTCTTAAATTTTTTAGCAGCCTTACAGACAGAAATATAACACACACACACACACACACACACACATACATACATACACACACACATATATATATATATATATATATAAAAATGGACATTGAAGTCAGCACACAAAGGTGATATTGTGTTTCATGCTAAATGCAATTGTCATGTCATCCCTGATATTGAGCACTTTAACCTATAAATATAGTATATGTTGAAGCCATATTTTATTATATATGTGTGTGTGAAAAAAGTGGAAAAATTTTACTTGATGATATATATTTTTTCTGGATTTCATCAGACTAATCGATCCATGAAGGTCTGATGAAATCCAGAAGGCAGAAATGCATAAAAGTAAATCTTTTTCCACTTTGTCATCATATATATATATATATATATATATATATATATATATATATATATATATATATGAGAGTGTGTGGGTGTTTTTTGTGAGTATATGTCTACCAGGGCATACAGGAATCTTTTTATCCTATCTAAGCTAAGGAAGCCATTACAAATAAAATATTTTGGTCAGATATTGGGAAGTGTGTCTGAGAATTTTTAACAGCATTACATAGAGAAAAAAAAAAAAATATATATATATATATATATATATATATATATATAACAAGATACACACACACACATATATATTGGCCTCTTCATACATAACTCTATCTCTATATGCACAGGATATCTATGTTATTTCTTGGATAAAACTGATAAAAATAATTTTGTGGATTTTAATCTTGTTTTCCTAAGCCACAGCTGTGAAAATGCAACTGATTCGAAAGATTTTATCGGCTAAAATCCACAGAACAGAAGTGAATAAAATACATATAGATGAACAGATAGGAACAAAGTGAGTTAGTCAAGCCAGTTGAATACAAATGGGCTGAGATGGATATGCAGGTTGGATACAAGTGGTCAGTGATTGATAGTCAGGTAGAATTTGACCAGTTTTACACAAGTTTACACAAAGTGAGTTTGATATCAATCTGACATTAAAAAGAAAACTTTTTCTGTGTTCTCATTTAATGTGTATGCCAGACAAATTTCAGCCAACCAAAAACTACTGAGAAGAAGAAAAAATCAAGTTTGTAACGGACCTGTCAGGGAGATTTTACAACAGTTTCACAATAAGTTTATTTATGCCGATATCATACACCAAGTGAAGTCATGGATTGCAGCTCGGATTGTGGAATCAGAGAGCTGAGTTTGAATTCCAGTCATGTTCATTACATTCACTTACATGCTAATACTCTTATGAAAGGTATGAACTCATGTCCTCTCCCCCCAGCTATGGGTAAATAGCAGGACAGACTGGGTTCTATAGCCTTGGTTGGCAATCAATCTAGGAGAAAGAAAAATGTTTCATTCAAAACCTTCAACTATGGATAAATAGTAGGGAAGTTTAGGCTCTGTAGCCATGGTTAGCAACTAGGCTAGGACAAGGACAACTCTGAATTCAAATCCAGAGTCCCTAAGACAGTCTGATGTCATGTTCAATTTTGTTCTGGCAACTCCTGCAACAATTCCAGAGCCAAGCTGTATTAGCTCCTGATTTTTGTTTGGACATCACTGATGAGAAGGAAAACATATTGTATGGGCAACTGTCACTTTCTCTCTCTCTCTCTCAAAAAAAAAAACCCTGCCCTAGTCTGCTTCCTTGAGAAGGCATGACTCTTTAGGTGCAGGTCTATGGTCTCTTGAGACCAACAAATGCCATCTATATATACTAACAATGATATAGGAAAAATTATATTATTGTAGATTTATCAGGGTGGCTCTGATTGAACAGTGATAAGCAAATTAATGTTGCAGGCTATTACTACTGTATAGCAAGTTTAATCCTCACTGGTCACCACCCAATTGTGAACTTGTTCTAAAACTATGTTAAGCTCAATAAATCTAGTTCATGTTCAAGTAAAAACTGTAAGGACTACATCACTTTATTAACCACTTTTAGTTCTGCCTAATTTTTAGGGAATTAATAAAAAGATTCATTTTAATATTTGCACTATTAATGTGCAAGATATTGTATATAATATGGATAAATTACAGTAAACTATATGGCTCTGAAAATATATTATGCTTTTTGTCTGTTATATCAGAATGTATTTTCTTTACAAAGAAGACCAGAAATTCATAGTTTGCATCTTAGGCTTTTCCTTTTGTTGACAACTATATATTCTGACTTTTTACAATTGATGTTTAGTCCTTTCTTCTTGCTTTCCCTTACTACCTTTTGGATCCCCATAAGAAGGCTTCCTACACCAAATTTTTATCATTTTTTGTTTAATTTCTTTTCCTTGGGCACAGGTTGAGAAATTTCTTTCTAAAAGCTTTATAAACATTCCCTTTCATTTGAAAATATTTTTACCCACATTTATTACACTGTTGGTTATTGGTGCTGATGCAAATTCATATTTCAGATATTCAAAACAATAATTTAATTTTTGTTTTTTGTATTGTGATCATCATTTTGTTCTGCAACAAAAGACATATTTTTTTTTGTAATATCTCCAAATTTTTGGCCTTAAATATGTTTCAAACTATAAGACAATGCACCACAGTTTATATAAACAGAAACTGATCTTTAATTTCCCTTATCTATGTGTAAACAGTCTCATTACAGGCGGTTTAAACTAAGTAGCAAACTTAAAAGGGAAGGAGGAGAGTTAAAAGCAAAGAAATTTTAGATGTGAGTAGATCAACTAGTTTTAATTGATGAGGAAAAGACACTGAAGAGGAAATGTAGAAATATTTTTATAGAATTTTTTTATATCAATCCTGGATGAAATTTTTTGTTCAAAATTTGTTTTTTAATGAAGTGCTTGAATAAAGCTGCAATGTTTCTGTTTGCCCAAAATAATTTTTATGAGTGTTACAAAATACAAATTCAAATCACAGGGCAAATAGAGAGAAAGAGACACAAGGGAAAGCAACATATGACATACCTAGTGGGTTTAAGCAAGTGAATGACAGAACAGGATCTGAGAGAAGTATCAAAGACACAAAACTTATTGAGAGCTACAAAGGATAGAGAGAAGTGGAGAGCAATGATTGCCTATGTCCTGAAGGGACATGGCACATAAAAGAAGAAATAAAAATTAATTATAATGTCACAAATAATTATAATAAAATAATTATAACAATTATAATTATCATTAAATCAATCTTTTTAAACCAAATAGAATTGATCCCACTTTTTCCTCTACACACACAAACACATGACAGTTTCACTATTGTATTGGCAGTCGAGATGGAAAGGCTGTCAACATCTGTGTCAATGAAAATTTTGGCTCCTTTTCCTTTTTCAGGCCATAGTTGTAACATTTATCTCTTAGAAAAACCCCAGACACTTCTTGTATTTTCCAACTAAATTATCTGGACACTCATTACACACATCTATAAAAAAACATATGAGAAAGACTGTATACATTTCACTTATACTTTATCTTATCACTGTTGGATTCTGATCTATATTTGATCTACAGTTGACCCCAAATGCACAATTTTACTCAGTATTACTGTTTCCCATTCTTCCAACATCACATAACAAGATAATAAATAATACTCATTTTGTTGTTTCCATGTTTTGCTGTTTCTCATTTTTATGAGTATTTTTGTATATATTAATGTAAGTGGGTTTATAATTATTTACTCAGAGTTATAATTCCCCTACGCTATTTTAATGCCATGATTCTTCAGGTCATAAGTGATCATGTATCTCCAAAGATTCCTTTTTCTTTATTTGTAAATTGATGTGATTTCCCAGGAAAGATAGTGGTGTAGTTTCCCCTCATTTTGTTTCATGATTATTGCCTTGACTGCCATTACAAAACAAGTTGGACCCAGTTTAACTACTGGTCTTTGCTGCATATCAATAATGTTTCATTTTTATCTGAACGAAGGAAAAATTTTAAAACTATTTCATATCTGAAGATTTAGGTGAGGATTTATATTTATCAAATCTGACATTATTTTTCAGATTTCTGAAAAGATACAAAAAGATGAGCAAAATGCGTTCATCTCATTTGATTTCTGAGTCCAAAAATAGGCACATTATTCATATAAGGAGATCAAAATTTCTAAAAGGGATTTAATAAAATTTTGCAAATAACTCAAATCTTATTTGACCAATGAAAGTGAACCCTCCTTCCAGCCATTTTAAAGTTAGAACCCTTCAAACTGTTCTTGAGTTATGCATCAGACACCTCATATATATAAATGGTCTATTGCTACTTCCATAAAAAGTGCTTGGACAAACAACATTTCTTTGTTCCGCCAGGTCTAACCTTTACAGCTAGGATCCGCCATGCCACTTATATTGCAGCATGTCACATTCTCACTACAGTTCAAGTCTAGGGTTAAAAGTTATCTTCCTCTTCTATCCACATAAACTGCTTCTTACTGTTACTCTCTACCTCAAGTAGCCCCTGGGCTTTGTACAGGGTAAATCTCAGTGAAAAAGAACCAAGAAAGAATTAATTATGATTTCAGACTTTTGTGTCAGCAGATTGCAATCCTTTTATAAGATTCTAAGAGCAGTAAAAGAAAGATTTTGAACTAACAAAAAGATATGTGAACAGTAAAAGACTTGAGGTAATAGAAATGTTCTTCAACAGAAGGATGTTGATAATACCATGAACTGGACATGTGATCAACAACAAGTTTTTATAGAAAATGGAAACTAAAAGGACACTTAACATCAGAAAGAGTTGAAATTTCTATGGCACATAATGAGGAAAGGGGGCTTGGAGAATTTGATACTTACAGGACATACTGAAAGGAATAGAGACAGAGGAAAACAGCATGCATAACCTACCTAGCAAGCTTGTGCAAACAGATGATGGAACAGGGTTTAGAGCAGATAGCAAAATGACAATATTTACTAAGATCTACAAAGAACAGGAAATTATGGAGAGCCATGATTACCAACATTCTGAAGGGGCTTGACATATAGAAGAAGACAAATATTAAAATACTGAGATGTTCATGGTTGGCATCATTTCATAAGACTTGCATGATGTGACTCATACTGGTTCTGAATAATGAATATTTGATGAGCCATATTTGCTTCATCTTGTACCAAAAGATTTACAACACTGAATATCAATTATATAGAGCATTCCATATCAGTGGAATAATGTAAAAGTTTGAAACTTCACATAATCTCTGATCTTTGATAATTCCATGATGATGAAATGAAAGATAATAATTGAATATCCATGAACTGACTGATTTCCTATTGGCTTTAATCTCTTGTGTAATAACCAGAGTATCTGAACTTTTAAATGGTTCAAACAAGAACAGAATGGAGGCCAAGAAGAAGAATCATGTATACATATATATATAATGTTTCATTAAATAATATAGGCATATTATGTCTATTTTAATAATAATCCTTTCTAGCTCTCTAATTATTTTCTTGATGTTGAGTTGAAGTTCATCAAGGAATATTTTAGTTTAAATGTCCTTTGGGAGATTGTATCTCTGAAAAAAAAGTAAGTACCTATCTATCAGATACAAGTTCTATGGTACAACATTTAAAGACACATCCTAGTCCACCTTTGGAAAATACTAATATACTACACCATGAAAACAATCAACAAAAACTTCAAATTCTTGAGGTCCTCTATCTCAAAAGCAAGCAATCAACCAACACTGAAGAAAATTTATTATGAGTATTGTAGCAATGATTTAAAATACATTTGAGTTGATTAATATTTAACACCATTTTGCAATTTAACATCACTATCATTTATCCCCTTGACCTAGGAATATTAGTTGACAAAACATCATAGTTACAATGGTTAATTTTAAAATAATTATAGCAGCGCATTTGTACATTTTGTACATATTTGCAAAATCACTATCACTACAATTACAGTTACATTAGATTTGTTTTCACAAGTTGTGTCTGAGGATGATCTCAGAGGAGACTGAAAGTACTTGGGTTAAAAAAAAATATGACACCTTCGTTGATGAATTTCAACTTAACATCTAGACAATTAGAAAGGATTATTATAGAAATAAGCATATGTCTATATTATTTAATGAAACATGTTTTACTAAAGATATGCTGCGTAAATTTATATATATATATATATATATATATATATATATAAAAAAGAAATATAATGTAGTGGTTCCAACGAGAGAAAAGTATGTATATTAAAAAGAAGAGAAGAGAGGTGCATAAACGTTTTGGTTGTAATGTGGATTTATTTAGAAAAAAATATTATGCTTTGTTTTACATAATTTTACGACACGTGTTTCTGGTCTCGTGACCATCTTCAGGTAAAAGTGGAGATTAAATCCACATTACAACCAAAAACGTTTGCGGCACCTCTCTTCTCTTCTTTTTAATATATATATATATATATATATATACATATTACTTCAAATGTTATTATAGTGGATTCTTCCTATTTTAAATAGATGCCCCATTTCTAAATTATCAAATAGTGTGTATTACATATACAGGCCAGCACATTCAAGAAAAGAAAATGTGTCTTCTGGCAGGTATTGAACTTGTGTATCCCTTTGTACAGAAAACTATTTGATCTAGTATGCTTTACTGCTTGCCACAAAGAATTTCATAGTAAACAAGCTTCTTTTTATCCTATTTAAGGAAAAGCACATCCCCTACACAGATTATTTTCTCAAGAGACTATATCTGCTCAGTTTTGTATCCAAAATGTAAACAAAGCAATTCCTAAAGAATTAATGGATTTATTTTTCATCCAAAATTTTTATTACTTCAAACATTATTAAAATGGAAGTTTCATATTTGAAATAGATGGCTCATTTCTATTTATTAAACAGTGTATATTATGTCTATCAACCTGCACATTCAAGAAATCATAGTAAAGAAAATATGAATATGTCCTTTAGCAGGGATTGAACTAGCATCCTGTTTTGTACATATATATATATATATATATATATATATATATATATATATATATATATATATGTGTGTGTGTGTGTGTGTGTGTGTGTGTAAAATTACAGATGGAGTATATCTCTAAAATGACAATGTGAATAAATATAAAAGAAAAACTTATCTGATATATAAAATTATCTTGTATATAAATATTTGTTACAAAATAAAATGCTTGTAATTGCCTTGATAAAGTCCCTCAGAGGGCAAAACACATCAACTAAGTTATATATTAGTTAAAAGATTTTTAACAAATTCAAAAGTGTTATTTTTGCGACTGACTTTAAGTTTCACATATAAACTGCTCTTGCCATCGACCTTGTAAGCTGATGATGTTCTGTTATTTGATAGAATACATGGATTGACAACAACCTGACTTATCCATTTGTATTGGTTGTCTTCTAGCTGGTTCAAGAATGTTCCATTTGTCACTTGATTGCTCTGAGTCTCTATTGACTGGATATGGTTGGCATATATAGAATTTTAAAACAACATGGCTCTAACCAAGTATACTGTTCTTTTTTTTTTTTTACTTTTTGGGTTTCAGGTTTATTTAGGCATTGAGCTCTTTATTTTTCAAATTTTTTATGGATTTTACATTGGTAGGGAGTAAAATATTTCCTTTTTAATATACCATATAAGATAACTTGCAGTTAACAGTTTTTATTATGATGCTGACAACAAATTATTTCATGTTCAGCATTTTCTGATACATATTCATTTGCAAGTGCCAACAAGGAGTTTATTAGCATTGATACTTTTAGTGTGAAAACAATGTTAAGACTTCAGCTGAAGCTGTAAATCAACTCATAAAAATTTTTTATTGCCTAAGTTGGCTATTATTACGTTGGCGTTTGATGTCAAATTTTGTATTTGACCTCTGGCCTCTGGTAGTCAGTTAAACAATAGCCTTCATTCATACTTATAGCTGTTATTGCAATTATTTTGCTAAAGTTGATAAACTCAAATATTAATGATGCAATAGGGGAGTTTTTGTAGGCATTTTATAGTCACAGCACTTGTAAGTAGCTTATTCTAATATTAGCTTAAGAATTATGATTCATCAAAAGATTCAAATAGGAAATCCATTAAATTTTCATGGATACTGCTGATCATAGCTCTCCACAACTTCCTGTTCTTTGTAGCTCTTAGTAACGTTTGTCTTTTTGTTGTATCTCCTAATCCCAGTTCTGCCAACCATTTAAACAAGCTAGTTATGTAGGGTATGTGTTTCTTTCCTCTGTCCCTCTCTCCCGTGAGTATCAAATTTTCCAAGCTCTCTTTCCTCATTATGTGCCCAAGAATTTTCAACTCTTTCTGTTGTGACATATAGGTGTCCTTTATGTTTCTGTTTTCCCTAAAACTTTGTTGTTGATCACATGTCCAGTCCATGGTATTCTCAGCATCCTTCTGTAGAACCACATTTCTGTTACCTCAAGTCTCTTCTTCATCTGTAATGAAACTGTTCAGTATTCACTGCCATATCGAAGGACTGATATTACATAACAGTTCAGTACTCTTTTTTTTTAGTATTACTCAATCCACATTCAGCAAATTCCTTCTATAACCTATTACAGAAAACATACATATGGCTTCAAGGGACACATTCTCTGTTTACTTATGAATAAATTCACTATCAATTCACTTAACCAGCATGTATTTCCTCATTGTTCTATTAATTATTTAGAATAATATCCCCATCCCCATATTTAGACTGAAGTGTTCTCTTGCTTTTCTCATGTTTACTAAAGTTCTCAGATGAAGCATTACCCAATGCATGAATTATTTCAACTAGTATCCTCGTTTTTATATTTTGATGACAATATTCCATCAACTGTGTACTTCAGTTGATACAAGAGTCAACATACACTAGAGTTATGGTTCCCAAATCATGGGTTGTGCCTCATAAGTGTAGCAGAAGAAGATAGCAGGTAAAACAGAATGATAAAAAGACAAAGATTTAGGAACACTTTCAAAAATTCATATGCCAAAAATAATTATGATTTCAAAATTTTAAATAATATTACGGATTACTTGTAATTGCATGCATGAGTCCCAGTATAAATAGTTATTGAATGATTTTATCAGTGTGATATTTTGCATTATATCAAGTATTAAGAATATAGTAACTAGGGTTTGCAAATTGGAGGAAAGAGTTATCAATGATAATTTTTTGACTTGGAATCCACAGTTATCTCCATTTAACCCTCTCTCTGCTCCTTTTTTGGCTATAGGATTGCTTGTGCCTTTTCTGTTCTGACAAATATCGAAAAACAAAAAGGGAAAGGCTTCTTTATGTTGATGAGGTGATGAGAGTTTGTTTACATCAAATTAGGCTGAATATTACTCTTCAAAAACAAGCACATACCAGTCACTAAATTTGTGTATTTTAATCAACAGTCATCGGATATTAATGGGCTACCACAAACAAACAAAATAAAAATGTTGACTGCTTATTCTTCATCTGCTTTCTGGACTTAGCAATAAGTAAAAAGAAAAACAAAGAGAAAAAAAATAATAAAGACACTTCCAATTTCTGCTTAGGTTTTTCAGCCAATCAGATCCTGTTAATTTTTATGCTTTGTTTTTACTCTTTCTGGTTCATAAACATCATTCTTTTATTCACCCTTATCTTGTTTGCAGGACATAAATAGTCTGGATCTAATAAGTGTGTAGACAAACAAGAGAAAAAATGAATTTATATTTTCTGACAAGCACAATAAGAAAAGAAATAAAAAGCCAATATTATTTTTTTTATATATATTATAGCTTAAATAAAAAGGAAAACTCATGATTAGGAAGACTTAAAGAAATCTAGTAAATATTTTGTCAGTGTCATAAATCATTCTTTCCATCAGACAATATATACGTAAACACATCAAAGCATTGCCTTATTTAAAGATGATGCATTAACACCTGCAATGCTCTTCTTAGAGGATTTTTTCTTATTGAAGCATCCAATCTTTATGTGCTGCTAAGTTATCAATAAAGTGCATAAACTCAACTAACTGGCCAATATAATAATAGACAACAGAAAGTGCGACACAGAAATTTGAATCTCCATAGGAATAATGAAAGAGATTTTTCAGAAACTGAGTAATGTGCATATAGCGGCAATATTATCTGTCTCCTTATAAGGAAACATTTAGCATTCACTAAGCAACTAACAATAATGTCAGTTGAAATTTATAAAATCTTTTCAAAAAATAGATTTCTCAAATTCATTATCATGCTTTCCATTGCTAATGGCAGTTTCTTTCTTAGCCTTTTGTTTGAAGTAGTGTGTAAAATCCACATCTTGACAATATTATTATTTTCTTTTCAAGTTACATGGGCTATCCATTTTAGTTGTTGCTGCTGTTGAAAATCTTCAAGTGATGTAGTTTCTCTTATTTTTCTTAATCTTTTCATTCCAAGCAAAGCAAGAAAGCTACTAACATTCAGGGGGTTACTGAGTGTGAAAGAATATAAGAAAAACATAATTAAGGAAAAAGAACAATAAAAGAACAGTATGGAAGATAACAATTGACACTGTATTTCAATTTTTGAGAATCAAAGTTGACTTATTTCTACTGTAACATCACCAATGTAGTACTGAACTTAAATTCATAGAGTCTATGTACTTATAAATATGTAAGATAAATTTGGATGAGAAAAACTGTCTAGCACAACACAGTGAACCAACTATCCTAGCAGAAGACTTAGCAACTGATTCAATACAATCTTTCCACTTCATGTAAGCAGAAGACATTAGCCTGAAAAGGTGCAATCAGCCACTCTCATGGAGGTTAACATTAGCAAATGGAAGGCAATATGAGAGCAGTTTTGTTCTGGAGTCATTAAAATTAACAAGCCATTCCTTGCCCCAGTTAACAACAGAATGTAGGTCATTTTTGTGATCAGTTACCAATTTGACCTTATCAAACTGATCTGACTTTTGGTACAGTTCTTGGTTTATGATTCTGTAGTACTGTTCTACAAGATTGAAAAAAAGATGGTCCTTGCTAAAAGTTACAGACTTTATTCATTCAAAGCCATTTTTAGCCATTGATCTGAGAAAGTGATATGCAGCTGACAGTTTGGTTATTTCTGAATGAGTTTAGTACCTTGCATGAGATTCTGATAAAAGTCAATTTGATGAGGCTATTTAAGCATATGACTTGAGTTTTTAAGTTAATCTTTTGATTTGTAGCAACTTATGCTGTTGGGCAAAATAACTCCGAGCTATACCTATTCTGTGTTCAATTTCTCTATCTCCTATACTAAATTTGTTGTAACTGATCCATAAACTGAGGTAAGTGAAGCATTTAGTATTTACTAATTTTGTTGGATTGATAGACACTTGAAGAAGTCACAGTGGCTGAAATTTTGTGATAACAACAACAAAAATAACCTGCCTTAACCGGGTATTGAACTCACACTCTTTGGGTCCTGTCACTGGATCTAACCAACACCTTTATCCACATTGGAGAACTTTCAGAGGGAAATTAACAGGAGATAACTGATAACTGACATCCATTAAAACATGGCATGTGAAACTAGAACAGTCTACTCCAGTGAGCGAAATATAGGGTTAACTTCGACATTCCAACCACCTGAAGAAGGCTGGAGCGTACAATGGCCGAAACGTTATAATAAAAAATATGGCGACAAAGATGAGGACAATAGTCCGAATAATGTAAATAATGTACATAATACCTCATCTCAGAAATATAGAGAGATACAGAAGAATTATTGTTGAAATTTTAAAAGATAAAATATTAATGCAATAGTTAAATGCAGCAGTCAATTTTCAGTTCTTCTGTAGTTTATTGTTACCTATTGCTCTACTTCTCCTTACCTATTGTGATGAAGGCCCAATCAAGTGCCCTACACAGGGGATAGCTTAAAAGCCACCCAATAAGGTGGCTTTTAAGCTAGTAATAAATAAATGATGTAAAGTAATTGACTGAAAATTTGTAACAGATATTTGTTTTTTTCTATGTTATTTGTCTATTGGGAGAATTTGTTCATACAAACAAGGATTGTTTTTAATCATTTCACCCCATGCAAGGCAATAAAACCACAAAGATGCAAGGAGCAGTGATGTGGTGATGCCTGGGCCAACTCGTTGATTGTATGTCCCTAAGATTCAAGTAGAGGGACCTATAGGGCCTAGTACTGATAATTGTGAGGAATGAATACTTTTTATATATGTAAAAACAGATGAAACGCAAAATAAACACTTTATTTCAAATTAAATATAAACTAAATTTTTACCTCACTCTTTGATTGGATGCTTGGGACCATTGCACCCTTTGTCCCCCACTTCTGTACACATACTACTTTTTAATATTTGTATATATTGGTGAGGAAAATTTGTCGATGGGTTAGAAATTTTTCTGATTATTTGGCCAAACTTAATTCAGTTATTTTTTAAATTTATTTTAATTTTATTTTCTTTCTTTTTAATCTATCAAATAATCTTTGCATATCTATTTGGTCTCAAGTTCAGACCAGACCTCAAGTAGAACTTATATATAAAATCTATTCAGTGACATGTAGTGATTTGGTGATGCCCAGGGCCAACTCCTTGATTGTGTACCCTTAAGAATCAAGTGGGGGGGGGTATAGGGCCTAGTACTGAGAAATGTGAGAAAGGAAGACATTTTAAATATGTAAAAACAGATGAAACATGAAATAAAAACTTTATTTTAAATTTCAAAAACTAAATTTTAATTTCACTTGGATTGGATGCCCTCCCAATATGGATGCCTCAGAATGTTGAACCATCTGCCCCTGCTTCTGCACACTACTGGCAAGGAGTTACTGAGTGTTAGAGAATATGAGAAAAATATACTATATGTAATATAACATGTAAATAATGACCTGAGAAATTCAGACAGAAATCACAGTTATTTATGTAAATATTTTGAATAAAGCCCATGGCATTTAGCTTAGACACAAGTCTAAAACTTTATGAGTTACTGGAATTTTAAACTCCCTTTAATCTGTCAAAGTTCTGAATTTTGTCAGTTTAACAATAAACAAGTAAAAATTATATATATTATATAAAAACATTACTTAACTTTTAACTCAATAATAACTTTATATATATATATATATATATATATATATATATATTAAAAAAAGAAATGTAACTGTTTGTTGTTTGGCATCAAGGAATATTCTTTTAGGCAATAAAAACATTTGGATCTTTCTTTCAAGAAGCTTTCCTATAAGCCAAAATATACTAAATTTTGTTATATGTATGTTTAATCCTGTTGAATACATTTTATTTATTGTAAAATTGTTGTGCATCTCATTGTAGTGTAACGGTTTCAGAGCTAGATTCAAGATTAGTACACAAGGTACTGTATACTTATAGCCCTCTGCCAAATCTAATCTACACCTAGTAAATCTTCTTTTTCTATGTGCCATGTCCCTTCAGGATGTTGGCGATCATGGCTCCCCTCAATTTCCTGCCTGTTGCAGCTCTTAATAAATTGTCTTTTTGTTATCTGCCCTTAAACCTGTTCTGCCATATCAATCACAATCTTGTGTATTAACACAAGATTGTGATTGATTTCCTCTATCCCTCA
>CAHIKZ030001802.1:0-5000 GCA_903632075.3 Acanthosepion pharaonis | reverse complement strand
GATAACTACCTTCAGGAACCTACCTGATAGGAAGGATTTTATGATCAAGAAGACCCTTCTGGTGATTCCATAACTGGAGGGCTTGTGCAGTAAGCCTTTGTGCCACACCTTGTGAAAGGCTTTTGAGATATCTAGTGCTATGGTCCTTGAGGTCTTTTTTGTCATCAAGAACCTCACTGATTCTGTGAGTGATGGTAGTTATGACATCAGCAGTGGATAGGGCCAAGTGAAACCCATTCTGCTTGTTGCTGAAGAGTTTGTTCTTTTCTAGGTATTTGACAACTTTCTTATTAATTATGGCCTCAAAAAGCTTGCTGAGGATACTGAGGAGTCTGATGGGTCTGTACTGGGAAGGGGAAGATTGCACACCTGCATTCTTGAAAACCGGGTATACGCTTGATACTTTCCACAGTTTTGGGAAGGATTTCTCCTTTGAGCAGCAGTTGAATAACTTTTCTAGGATTGGGTATAATTCCATGTTGATGCTCTTAAGGACAACCAATGGAATTTTGTCTGGACCAGTGGCTTTCTTAGGGTCAATGCCTTTGATAAGTCTAGAGACTTCTCGTTTTGTGATGGTAATATTACTGAGATTGTGCTCAGTGAGACGTGGGAATTTTGGGAGTGGATAGTATTTATCATCTAATGTTGAGGCAATTCTCCACTTACCTTTTTATCCCTAATTCAAATCCTTCTCTTTTCTTCTATAACATGTTATATAAGTAAAGATAAAAGGTAAACTTATCTTAGCCAAGATGTTTTTCCACTAATGAACTTTATCAGAAGATGAAATGTGTTCACTAAAATAATCTTTTCTTTTGTCTTTATATCATAATGTCTTTTTAGTTATATATTAATTTACACACACACACACACACATATATATATATATATATATATATATATATTACACAACAAAATCCCAAATTACCTCATATGGGGGGGGGTGGTATAGATCTATTACAACCAACGAGACACTGAATAAGACTAACGTACTTTTCCTTGGTTGAAATAGATCGATACCCCCACCACCATATGAGGTAATTTGAGATTTTGTTGTGTAATTTATATGCTCTGTTGTAATAAATATATTGAGCTCTTTTTGTGGATCAGTTTTAATATTTGATATTGCTAGTCTCCACTTGGATTATAACCAAAGGATTTATTACCGTTATTTATATATATATATATATATATATCTCACTATATATATATATATATATATATATATATATATATGTATGTGTGTGTATGCATGTAAAAACTGAGGTCAACACCAAGTGACAACAGTCATACTTGAACACAATCTTCAGATCATGTTTGTTGTATGGTGGCTCAACTATTTATATATGCTGGTCTATGGTAACTGTTTCTTTTTTCACACTTCTCAATTGTGAAACTTCATTCTGGATACATGCTTTCTCGACAACTTTAATCAGTAATTGCTAGCTGCTGTCCTCCTGATTACTCCTCCTCTGTACTCACTCCTTAGCAACTCTTCCACACCCAGTAACACATTGCATCCCGGTGGCTTTACTGCCTTGCTCAGGGTAATTTGAATAATAAATATATATATATATATATATATATATATATATATATATATATATATATATATATATATGTATGTAATAAATAATTATTGTTATTCTCTTGGTATTTAGTCTTCTTTTGAATTTTGCTGTGAACATTAGAATTTACATTATTCTTGTTCTCATTACATCTGGATATATATATATATATGTGTGTGTGTGTGTAAAAATTAAGATATAACTAAAAATGTATCTGTAAAAGAACAATATGAATAGAGTTACAATTTTTCATTTTGTGTGTTGGTGTGTATATATATATATATATATATATATATATATATATATATGTATATGTAAACAAATGTATACAACAGATTCATAAAATCAAAAGAAAATGGTTGAATACATCAACACAGATATAATGACAATATTCTCCACACGCGACAAATACTGACATTATTTTCAGTTAACAATATGAAAATAGCATTTCTCTACATTCCAGCTGCTAGGAACATTCTGTTTTTTGTTTTTATTAGTTACCTTGTTCAATTAAATTCATTTTGTATTTTGCTTTGCTAAAGTCCAGATTGGATGAAACGCGTCAGCAATTACTAGTTTTCCTATTGTCATTTTTATTCATTATATATATATATATATATATATATATATATATATATATATATATATGCATATGTATGTGTGCAAAGATGGGATGACAAATGAAAAATAGAAAAAACTCATGAGGGAATGTTTTTTTCCATTTTGTCATTCATTTACTCACTGTTAATCTGATATATCAATTTTTATATTATCAGACAATTGTTCAAGTCAATTAAGCTATCTTTTTTAAATCTTTCAGTCCATATAACCATATTGTTATTAATCTATATATATCTTCATCAGTATCCATTTACTTAGATTTACTTTATGGTTGATTCAAACTCTTTTTTAGTGAATTTGAGATGCCATCATTTATTTATTAAGGGAATGTGTAGGTTTTATGCACCCAATTTGCATAATGTAATGTTTTATGTTGGTTGCACCTGTTTTCTAAACCAAACTTTTGGCTTCAATCATTTCTTAAATAAAAGGTAGTAGTTTTCTTAATGCTCAATATAAGTTGGTCAATGTACCTGTCTTTTTCTCAGTTGTCCATGTCTGAGCCTGCCAGCATGTTGTTGACCTTCATGGTGCTGTAAATAGCACTGTTAAAATGTCAAACTTCAGAAGCTATTTTCCTGAAATGTCTGTTAAACTTATATAATACCCAATCTTAGTTGCTGGTGATAAAAACTACACATTATGCTCATTGCAATTATTTAAAATCTGATAGAAAAATATTAAAATAATTTATTTTCATATCATTAACTATAAAATAATATAAATTTTGATTTTGAATGGTGTTAATCTACAATGATATTTATGAAAAAAATATTATTTAAAGAGAAATTTAAATTATTCCTATCAAAACATCTCCCTCTCTGTCCCTTCAGGACTTAGGTGATCATGGCTCTCCACAGCAGCTCTTTTAATATCTCTAAACTGTGCAAATGATTATCAGCATAGAGAGTGGAATCATTAAGCCAAGTCTGGGCCAGTCTGTTGCATTCACTTTCACACTAATGCCCTCAAAAAAGCATGAATCTGTATCTTCTTCCTTAAGCTATGAGCTAAATAGCAGGGGAAGCTGAAGTCCCTAATCTTGGGTAGCAACCAGTCTAGGAGAAAGACAACTCTGGATTCAAAACCACTCTGAAAAGAGATGTGCTCTGTTGGGTTATCTTACTTTAGACACACCCACTGCTGCTACAGCTGCAGTACATGTGGTGCACCTATGGTTTTAATGGGATATGGAAATTGTGACCAATATTGTGAAGCTGTATTTCAATTACTATTCTGAAGAAAGATAATGAAATCATTTTATACTGTATACTCCACTATCAAAACATTTATCATTTAAAATGTATAAAATGGGCTCTAATTTCATACAGTAAAATATTGCATAAAAGAAGGCTTTAAGTGACATCATTATATATATATATATATATATATATATGTGTGTGTGTGTGTGTGTGTGTGTGTGTGTGTTTGTCTATTATATATGAATAAATATATTAACCTATAAGTGGGTATGTAGCAGAGTTATGAGAGCATTAACATACTAACAAAGAGCCCAGGATTTGAATGTCACCATAGTCAAAGACCTGACTTATTGATAATATCAGCCTGGAAAGATGATCTAAGATGTGGTGCCTTGTGAAAGAAATTAGGTAGATGGAACAGTTTGTAAGCCATAGATGCTTTGCTGGCACAAAGTCACAAGTGAGTGTGACTGAGAGTTTGAGTATATTGGCAGATTATGCCTTGTTTCCCAGAAAATATAATTTAGGTCTGCTCAGCATAGTATCTGTGGTTGCTGAAGAGACAGAAATGTGTCTGAGCAGGTGTCTACAACAGGAATTAGCTAGCCACCCTAGCAGATAGGCATACTTGGAATGAGTCCTTCATTGGCTTATTAGTCTCTATACATTTTAATCACTAGGATTCTAATTGATTGATTTGTTTTTTTATGGCTTATCAACTTTTGCAGGTTATTTAAAGCCAGAAAATATTTTTAGATCAAAATAATTTGGGGAGAAATAATAATGATTTACTGATACAAGTCCTACTAATTATCCCATAGCTGGAGGGAGATGAGGATCCATACATTTTCCAAGGTTATTTGCACATAAATGAATATAACAAACACACCTGGAATCGGAACACAACTCTCCAATTTCCAATTCCAAGCCATTATCCATTAGAACACCTTCACATCAAAGCCTCTAAGACCTGCTATTCCCAAGCAGTTATTCATACAGGTTCTGATCAGGCCCAACATTGCTTAACTTCTGTGATCTCTGGGATTTAAACAATGGATTCCAAGAGTTATTTTGAACAAAAGCTCTTAAATTATTTGAACATGCCAAATGGTAGCATTCTTTATACATTCTAAACAAAAAAAAAAAAAAAAAAATGGTTTGATCAATATATTAAACAACAATCACTGATTATCAATTACAAGGATTCAAAGTCGATCTTTTATTGAAAAAATAACAACATACATGAAGCCCGCACATAGAACAGAAAGATGAGGGCAACTGGTTTGCATTTGTAATTTTTTCTTAAGTTTTGATTGTGCTTGGCAAACAAGAGAGGAAATAGTGCAGAATCAATTTTAGTCAACCAGTTGCATGTTTTACCGTCATTACAAAAAAATCTGTTTTACATAATGAGTATAACTTAAAATAATTATTGGCCAGTGTTCATGTGTTACCGTATAATTCAAAATTAATAGTTCACCAATCAAATGCATCAAGAATATTTTTTAAAAGACCCCTTCTGACTGATCACATCTCTAATGCATGTGAAGTCTGGTTTAAATATACAGAGACAACTTCATCAACAAGAAACCCTCAAAAGAATCAT
>CAHIKZ030001801.1:367500-416242 GCA_903632075.3 Acanthosepion pharaonis | reverse complement strand
GATACAATTTCTGTGAAAATAAAGACAGATTAGATGTCCGCATAACCACTCTGAAGATGGCTCATGTGAGTCGAAAGCATAGATCAAGGAACAGCTTAATAAACATCCAAATGTTGGACAATTTTGTCTTTATTTTCACCAGAAATTAAAGAAAATATACAGAATATAGAACGACTCATAATCAAACATAATAGACATTCATTATCTGTTATATTTAATAATATATATATATATATATATATATATATATATATATATATATATATATATAATTCTTAATGTATATCGGGAAAGCAGCTTTTCATTTCAACATGTTTAATTGAATATAACAGGCAAGGAAAATTTAATCAATCTTTTATTTAGTTTTCCAATGTTCTTATATTTTCCCGTTTCATGGGAGCAAGGGATTACAAAAATTGTCTGTATTGTCCATTGAACCAAGCGATTTCGGACACTTTTTTTAGACATTTTCATGAGTGTTTGCTTGAGGTGTTGTTAATTTCTGTTCATGTTTGATGTGATTTATTGCGCATAAAAACATGCAACAGTTGTGGCACAAGGCCTAAAAGAGGGAATGGGTTGACGCTGGCAGACACTATCTTATACCAAGCTAATCAGATTCACGATCCATTCATTCTTTACAATTTGCACATCCACCGCAAGAACTCGTCCATCATCATTCAATCCAACATATACCACAATACCGCACACACACAGGGAACCTACAAAACAGCCTATAACATAAAATTATATATAAAAATCTGTTGTTGATAAACAATGAATCTCTTCAGGTTTGACTGTTTAATATGTATTTTTTGTGTTGTTTTGAATAGTACATTCTGAGCCTATGCATGCGTTGATGGAATTCGAGTGGAATTTATAAAAAAATAAATAAGACGCTCACTCGTATTCCAGTTGCGCGCAACACGCGATTCTCTTTGAAATTGTTTCCCCATGAATAAAAGTTGAAAAGTCATATAACAGAGTGTCATGGGTCCTTAACTATAACTACAGAATGAACTCTTCCTAACACTATGTATACTACACCTCTCAAGAGAGAGGGACGAATCAAGCCGAACTTCTCGGCTTGACGGTCGAACTCTTTACCTCTGCGCAGATAGGAACCTGGAAGGGCTCCGCCGAAGAGCAGAGTCTCGTTCGGGGAGGTTGACCAACCCGATCCCGTTTATACGGGTTCTACGGGCATTTTTTGGCCGAGCCTTTTTAAACTTGGCCTTGTGCCACATGCAACCCTCGTGGTGGGGTGGCTAGATACCGAATCAAGCCGAGATTCTCGGCGACGGTCCTCTCTGCCTCTGAGCAGAGAGGAACCTGAACGAGGCTCCGCCGAAGGGCAGAGTCTCGTTCGGGAGGTTGACCAACCCGATCCCGTTTATACGGTTTCTACGGGCATTTTTTGGCCGAGCCTACGGGATTGGGAAACCCACGTTAAACTTGGCCTTGTGCCACATGCAACCCGCGCGGTGGGGTGGCTAGATACCGAATCGAGTCGAGCCGATAGTAGTTCACTCCAAACCAGACTGACAGTCATACTAACACCTTCCACATCTTGTATTATTATTTTGTGTAATATACCTTCGTTATTTCTACTCTTGTGTTCGTGTTGTTCTGCCTTGTTCCTAATCTGGACCATAACACATAGATAATAATAGATAAGTCTTTTCAACTTTGTCTTGATCCATTATTTATATAAAACTTTGATAATAGCTGTCGCTAGCCGAAATATTGAAAAATAAATAAACAATTCTGAAGAAGCAGCATTCGTTGTAACTTGTGCTTGCTTATATATATATATATATATATATATATATATATATATATATATATGTGTGTGTGTGTGTGTGTGTGTGTGTGTGGGGGTGTTACATCTGTGTATAAAGAATTGTTTCAGTCCATGTCGATATTATGTTACATACCTCAATTATCTCCTGTAGAAAGAAGATGAAATATTTTCCATTGACACGACATAATAGATATTTTGATTATTCCAATATACTTATGCGTGTAAGCTGAGAAATTTTATTGATCGCCATTCACTGAAGAAATTACAAGGTGATTTATCGACGTTTACATCTTTTCTTTTCGGATTATAAGATTAAGCCTTTTCATTATTCCGCCTATCTTTTTTTTTAATTCCACTTTTTTTCTAATTTCTCTCTGCCGTTTTTACACAACGTTTGCACGGGTTTGTTCTTTTTCAGCCAGTTAAGATTCTGCGACGATGTATTTTGGGAATTGAACAGCTATTCTTTTTGTCTTTATTTGTTCACGCGAAAAATAATTTCTCAGTTTACACACAAGAGTAATTTAATGCAAACATATTAATCAAATGAAAGTATTTGATAGGACGCATGCGCAATTGATTGCTTCCGTTGATTAATGTGTTTGCATGAAATTGTTTGTTTTCTTGCCAATAAATTCGTGTCAAGGAATGCGTAATCGTGTCGCCAAATAAAATTATTGTTGGCATTCGTAGCAAAGAGTTTTATTTTTATAGTGACTTACATAATTACTTTTAACAATTTTGTGTCTGTGCTGACCAGCAAAGGGTAGGGTTTTAAAGGTAGCCAGTTTCCGGGATACAAATCTGGGAGTTATTCACAAAAGAATGACCAGTGTAGAAGACATTCGTTGTTGTTTGTAATATGGGTTCGACAAATACGGCATTGGCTACGTTTACTGACATATTCTCTGTTTTGAATCGACTTTTTCATATACACAACGTTGTAAGCCTACCGCTACACTATCGTTATTTTCATATCTAATATTCAGATGAGTTCCATTCCACTGGTTCCAGCGTTTCAGACTTTTACAGGCAAATTAAGGAGTTGAATAATCCTCATCTTCCCTGTGTTCCAAATATAAAAAGAAAGTTCCACTCGGACAGTTTTATTTCCTAATAAACGCTGCTTTGTTAAAAAGGATCCCGTGTGGGTGCTTTTCTGAACACTACAATCTCTTCAATTTTTAACTATCCTCTTTATCATCATAACCTTAACTTCTGACCACTTTTACTCATATCCCATCCTTCGTTTATTATAACTATTTTAAAAGTAACAGTCTAGTTTGAGTGTCTCTTGAGTCTTGTATTGGGCGTCATCTAGTATAAAACAGCGAATAAAGGAATGGTCGGAAATTGGGGATATCTTCTTCTTATTCTCAGAGATAGTAATGGCGAATACTAGACAGTATGATAGTCCAGTCTGCAGGTGTTGGGACATATTTATTCCGATTATAACTTCATAAACATTTATGAGAGTGTACTTCGGGGAACTGGTGATTCTCGTCGCTACTGAATGAGACAACCAGGCGACATTTCATGTTTTTATATAATAAAAAAAACCAAAAAAACAAAAAACAAACCTTTGGTTGCATTTTAAGATTTTCTACAGATTCTTGGCTTATTTAACTGATTTTATTCATGGTTACATCTACTTTGAGAAATGAAGCCAATTCTAACAAGCTTCACAATCTTTCGTAATTTCGTGTCTTTTTAAAGTCAGAAAAAAGAAAAATTGTTCTGTCATTTTGTATTTTCAAAGATACAAATCCTTTTTTCAACGTATACAGTTTCTTAGAAAAATCTATCTATCTATCTATCTATCTATCTATCTATCTATCTATTTGTCACTGACTATTAATATGCATTCAATCTATCTATTTATCGAGCTATCTAGCTATCACTGTTAATATAGGCTTTTCTATCTATTTTTCAGTTACTGTTAATATGCAATCTATCTATCTATCTATCTATCTATCTATCCGTTACTGACTATTAATATAAAATCTATCTATCTATCTATCTGGTTTTCTGTTCTAACTCCCCCATTTTTTTAAAGGGGGTAATAAAATTGTAAATAGAAATATTGGCAGAATTGATCTCTATGTACGGAAGGGAAACTACAGATTACAGAATTAAACGAAGCAACTAATTTGATAAATAAAAGGAGTGGATTTATACCGAGCAGTCGGAATGCTAACGTATTATTTCTAGAAAACGTGAAAAAAAACTTAAAAAAATCCCCAAACAAACAAAAAACAAACAAAAAAACAAAAAACAAACCAAAATACACAAAAACAAAAAAACAAACAAACCCGAAATCAACAAAAGAAAAGAAACAGTAAAAACAATAAATATCGGGAGCGCTATTAAAAATAGTCACCCATTTTGAAAATCGTTAAACATGAAGCAGCGCTGCAAATGAGTAAAAAAGTAAAAAAGTTGTTTTTTATGTGTATTAAATAGATCTTTTAAAAGACTTATAAATATAGCATTCTTGTATAAGGAAATATACAAATATGGCTGAAAATTGTGGATGGGCTGTACAAAATTCATATTTTTCTTTTGTCTTAATTATCCGACTGTGTAACATTTGAAAAATACAATGAAAATTTCCCTTGTCGATTGAACTTAATACACCATGATTCGATTTTTTCTTCGCGCATAAATATACATTGCATATATATATATATATATATATATATATATATATATATATATATATATATATATATACAGACAGACTGTTTCGCCGTTTGACAGCTCATCAGTGTGGCTAGACATCCGATCGTTTCAAGCTGGGACCGATTTGGCATCAGTCGGAGATTCTAACCGCGAGGCTATCGATGCTCGGCAAGAAGGAAGGTAAATTTTTTGCGTATTTATTTTTTCGTAAACACGCTAGTGATCTAAAGAACTCAATCCAGCTTTGAGAGTATGGCATTATCAGCAGTAATAGTGACTGTTTACAAATTCGCGCTTTTCTCCTCACAGTGCTCGACCGAATTAATTATTTTTTTATATATATATATATATATATATATATATATATATATATATATAGAAACGAGCTTTATAGATATGGTAATGGTAGCTTAGGTGTAGCATGAAGCCGAAAGTATGGTGCATCCACTGAGGATTGAACTCATTTTCAGCTGTAAGTGATCTAGCGATAAAACCTTGCTAACCCTTACACCACGTCTTAGTGCTCTGGAACGTGGTCCGTATGAAGCAGTAAGATATTATTGATTTGAAACATGCGTGCTGACAGAAGCATCAACACTGGATTGGGATGATGGACTGAAGATCGAGAATGGAGTGAAACTGGCAGTGTTGATGTCAGCATTATTGTTTTTATCCATAAATATCCTATCTCCGATATTGAACAATCTTCCATCATAAATATAGAAAAATTTAAGCGATATACGTCAGCTTAACGCCTCGAAGCAAAATTAAAAAAAAATCTATGTCGGTTTCAGGCCTCAAGCGATTTAAAGACATCTGATGCGTAGTTCTGATTTATATTACCACCTCTCACTCTCCCCCCTCTCTCTTTCCCTCCCTCTCACTCCCCCCTCTCTCTCCCTCCCCTTCTCTCCCTCTCACTTTCACTGTCTGTCTCTCTTTCAATATATGCATACGTATATATATACATACATATATTTGAAACAAGCATTGGTTTTAATCAGGAAAATGTTTTTTCGCTTGATGATAGTGAAATATACGTTGTTACAGAAATACATCATTTGCAACACTTAAAATCTCATTTAAAAATAAGACACTAATGCTTTTTCAACATACAGTTTGTAAAATTATTCGATATTAATAACATGCTCAATTAAGGTTGGTGTAATAAACTTAGCTATCATTAAGGAACATTATATATATATATATATATATATATATATATATATATATATATATTTTATCTTATTTATATAGATTTTTTTTTGATTTTTTTTCTTGCAGAGGAGATTTTGTTCTGATGAGTTGAACATCCCGGTGTTCACGAAATAAAAATTATAACGAAATGGATAATTAAAGTCTCCGTCTTCTTATATATATATATATATATATATATATATATATATATATATATATAGTATTAAATTGTAAGAAGTTTTTGGTGTCAAAATTGCTGATTCTTTATTCGTAGTTTACTCGTGGGAAAGAATTTGAGGCACAGGCTTTTTTTTTCATAAAATGCTCAATATCAAAATTAATGATAGCCCGTTAATAGAATTAATGTGCAGAAAGTTATAACTTAACTGAGTGGTGTTGATTCAGTCATGTCGACTACGAATTTTCCTGAGCACATTGAAGTAATAATTTCACTCTTCAGGGCTGTTGCCTTCTTGGTATTTATCTGAGCTTCCCACAAGCTGGATGTGACACAAGACCGGTTAGTTTATGTAGGACATTCCGTGTCCATAGGCTCAAGAAAAAAATCCCGTAGACTCCGAATACACGGGCCAGGTTGCTGTCTACCTACCCAAACGAAACAGTGTCCTTTGGCATAGTCTTGGTTGGGTTCCTCTCTGCCCGAAGGCGGAGTGGTTGACAAGCAGTGTATTTCAAACTCATCGGTTTGATATACTGCTGTCTTCTCTGGAGCTACTTCTTAATTTTGTTGTATTCGTGTGATTTGATATCTTTGTATGGGTGTGTGATTTTTCATTTAATGATCGTTGTGTTATCACTTAAGTAGTTTTGAGTTTCTTGGTGATTCTTTGCTTTGTATTGTGCTGACCTCTTTTTGACCGTATTCGCCTAATTGCTTTTTATTGATTTTTTTTATTTATTAGGGCTTTCATTATTTTTAATCTTTTTTTACAGGTTAATGAATAAAAAATCAAATTAATTATAAACTTTAAAAAATTTAAGACAGCTAACATTATCCTCAAAAAATAACAACACTTCAGTTAAGTCAAAATTACAACGAACGAACATTATCTATGAGTTCAAATGCCCCTTAAGGAACAGTGTTCCTGATGACACCGAATTCATAAATAATTACATCGATCACACAACTACATGCCTATCCATACGCCTT
The DNA here is from genome assembly GCA_903632075.3 of Acanthosepion pharaonis. NCBI lineage: Eukaryota > Metazoa > Mollusca > Cephalopoda > Sepiida > Sepiidae > Acanthosepion > Acanthosepion pharaonis. The sequence continues at coordinate 409,388 of CAHIKZ030001801.1, read as the reverse complement.
ACCTTACATCTATCTGACCATAGCTCAATTAGAACCCATTTAAACATACACACAAACTTACCAGACTCCATTCGAAACATACTAATAGAAAACGTAAACACAATAACCTCACTCACCTGTAAAAACAATTAAAAATAATGGAAGCCCTAAAAATAAAAAAATAAAACACCAACACTTAACAATATTAACTATGAACAACGCCACAATGTGCTTTCCGTGTTCGGAAAATAAAACATTTAACACTACAAATATACGCATAACGCACACACTCAGTCAAACTGAAAAAATAAAATCATCCTTGATAATGGCTAAAAGTATAGCCGAAAGCGCTCGGAATTATAGAACATTTGGACAGTTTCTACACACTCTGTGTCCAAAAAAGAAAACACTTTTACGAACACAAGAAAAATTAAATAAATGCTTATTCGTAGTACCTTGTCTGTCGTCTTTAATGAAACATGTATAAATGAAGGATTGCTGCCTAAATACACAATATATATATATATATATATATATATATATATATATATATATATATATATATATATAGGAAACTATCCTGACAAGAAAATTGAAACCTGTCCCTGGAAATTACAGCTTACATCAAATTCAGCTTTCAATATTTTTTCTACATTTTCTCGTTTCGAAATCACAAATTCTAAGATATCTTTAACTTTCTGCGTGTATCCAGTGGAGTATTCAATTCGAAGAGGATTATGGGTAAGATTACAGAAGGTAATTCAGCATATTTTTCTATGTGTTTCTTGACACTATCATCTATAAGATATAACACTCCGAAGAATTCTGACTAATACTTTTAAAATTAAATTAGAACAGACATTACCTTTTGACCGACCCTCTTGTTTTATTTTTATATATATATATATATATATATATATATATATATATATATATATATATAAGTAAATAGAATGATCATTAAGAACATCTCTTCTTATCCTTCCTTCCCTCGTCTAGCTGGCATGAATGAACAGACAGAAACCGCTTTGTCTTCGACTTTCTTCAAAGAAGTGCACCTGGCTTTTACCCTGTGGAATTTCTCAACTCAATAACCCGAATTTGGCGTCCGGTTTCGTCAGTTGTCTTTTGGGGTTAATATTTATTCTGGTAAGCCATTAATTATCTTCGAAAGAAAGTCTGTTTCCGTTAGATTGTTGACGTAGTCAGCATCAATTCGACTGAAATATTTTAGCATCACGCGCCACAATTCAGAAATTTAACTAGAGTCGACCATATTTTTCTGGCAAAGAAAAGTCTATTCGATTTATGATTCCCTTGTACCTATCTAAAGTATCGGCATCAGAGAGAATTTATTTCGTTATTTGATAACAAACAGCGATAATATTTATTTTGCATCAAACTAACTTATAAAAGAGAGAAAGGCTGCCGGAGAAGATTCCCGGGGGTGGGTTAGACCACATATATGCGGAAAGTTTACATCATCAAAGAAAGAAATTATATATAGAAGCAGTCAAATTGGTCAGGTGTATACGTATTTCCATGCAAGTAATATAGATATATTTTGTAGGATGGTTTCGTTTAGTGTTAATGGTAGTTTCAGACATAAAACCACATATAAGACAAATGCCTGATGAATACCATTTTCATTAGTATGCTGAGGATGTCAGTATTCCAAAAAATGCTGATCTGCTAGGATTTTCCCGCACAAACATCTCTGTGATTTAAAATAGAATGACTAGAAGAAAATAACTTTTCAGTTAGCGGTAAAGAGGTCAGAGTTGACTGGCCATACTGGTTCAAGTTAATAGAAAGGGCACAGTAACTGAAATAACCACTAGTTACAATGGAGGTATAAAGAGGAGAATCTCTGAGCGCATAAAACGTCGAATTTTGAATGGGCTATAGCAAGAGAAAACTACACCATGTGCCAGTCCTTGTCAGATAAGAGTGGAAGCTGCAGTTCGTTAAGTATCAGAAAAATTTGGCAAGAGAAGACTGGGAATCGTAGCAAAGTTGAATGGTTGTAAACAACATGGAAGCATGGATCTGTATTGTCTTTTAGCAGCGATTCGGACTGCTGACACTGCTGCTGCTACTATGAGGAATATTTTCTTAGTATCAACTAGAGATCGTTTAAATGCCCAGTCAATCTAGGTATTGTGGTTGGCTAATGACGTGCCTCGATTTTTTTTTTGAGCGTTTCACTCCAAACAAGGCGGGAAGCCACTAGTACGCAATGGGTTACAGAGAGTTGGAGCGAGAGCAAATAGGAGTGATAGAGAAAAGGATGAAGATAAAGATATGACTCCTTTGCCTCAATACTCTGAATAACTGCACCCTTCACAAATATATTGGCAGTTTGGTCCATGGAACACAGAAATTTGTTTTCTGTATTAAACTGGCCTACACAGCCACCAAATAACAATCAATAAATCGTTACCCGCCGTTTAAAAAAATACCAAAAATCAAAGAATTATCAAATTTAAATGAAATTTTCAGCACGTATCTATCATTGGATGAATTTTATTATGAATTCATTATTTTGTTAACCAACGTTCTGGAAATACATTTGTAGGGCCAGTTATATCCCCATTTTCCATAGATTGAGAACATGGTTAAAATTGGGTGTTGCTGAAAATATTTGGTTTAATTTGCAAACAAAAATCTCTGAAGTTGCTATTTCTGTAAAACGCTTACGCTATATCAAATCGGGACATTTTGAAAGTTTCTACTGAAAACTTACAAAAATAATTCAATAAAATTAAAAAAAATAGCTGTAGAGAGTTGGTGCTTGCATAATTTAATAAAACATTATTCCTTTCAGTCTTGACAGGGAAAGATTTACAATGAATATTTATTTTTGAAAAATTTACTTGTAATTTTTCAGTTCGATTTTGAAATTCTTTCGATTGCTAATGAAAAACGAATTTTTCTTTATTATTAAATAAAAATATGTTAGAAGAATTCAAAAATGTAAAATTTAAGGCCATTTTTACGCCAGAAATATTTTCAAATAAAATTTTTTTTTCTTCTGATAAATGTTAGATTACTTTTTGTACAGAATATCAAATAGGAAATAATTCAACAATTTTGAATTACTTCCTTTGATTATTATTCGTATTTTAAAAAAAAATTCACACAAAATAAGACGCAAAAGCCACTCAAGCTAGAGGGTTAGTATCTGGAGTTATATTAGTCTCGAAAGGGACAAGTGTTAGGAGTATAACATAGATATAGTATAGAGCTGAAGGAGACTTTAGAAGAGACCAGAAACCCAATCCTAAACAAGGGATAAAACTTTACTCCTGTTTAAAAGATAGGGGGGAGTGTAAAATGGACTATAGGAGAAACTATCTATTATTAAAAAATATTTATTCTACTAAGTTTCATAAGACTCTATAGATTGAACTTACCTCATTATTGCTTATAATGGCATCTGTCGCCAGAGACCATTGATCTGCATTCGAACGGTTATGCCTCTCTGGGCTCGCCTGGAGAGAATGTTTTTTATTTCATGAGAGATCGGCAGTTGTCCATGCAACATGTCTCCTCTCTCCATGCCACCGATACTGTCCAAGAGAAAGACATCAGCGTCGTCGCAGGAATTGGTAGAACGAAAATTGAACATGACGTCGGACTGTCTTAGGGACTCTGGCTCCGGATTTGAATCCAGAGTTATTGTCCTTCTCGTAGTCTGTTTTCCAACCAATGCCTACAGAGCCCAGACTACGTTACTAGTTGTTCAAAGTTGGTGGTTTTGAATCCAGAGTTTTACTTCTTCTAGACCGGTTGCCACCCAAGGCTATAGAATTCAGTCTTTCCTGTTATTTACCCATAGCTGGGGGTAGAAGAGATAGATTCTTACATTTTCCAAGCTTAGAGTACTAGCACGTAAGTGCATGTAACGAACTCGATTGGAATTCGATCTCCGATTTCTCAATCAGAGCCGCAATCCATTATTCCGCTATGCCAATTTATTGGTTATATAAAGTTAAATGTAAAGAGTCAGTTTTTGTATTTTGACAGTTTTGTTCCTCCGTATTTAGTTAAACTTGAGGCGGTTTTGTTTTTAAGTTATAGTTGCGTGATAAACTGATGCTGTGTGATTCATAAACCTGTTTACAGGTTGAATCTAGCTTGTGTGTAAATGTTTTTTTTCACTATATTTTAAGCGTAAAGTAATATTTTTTCCAAAATTATGTTAATTAATTCTTAGTTTTATTAATTAACTTTTAAACACAATTCTAGGGAAGATATTTGATTTTAAAGAGCGTTTTAAATTACGATACATTGCCTTTCATCATTTTCAAATTAAAATGGCGGATCGATGATAAATTGATGGTGGCAATGATTTAAACATTTCTTAAAAAAATATTCAAATACATAGAATTATTATAATTTTTTATTTTACCGATAAGCTTTAGGCTATCACCTTTCATATAAAATCAAAATTTCACAATAAAAGTATATATTTAAATTATTTTAAATGTGTTTTAGGGTTTTTAGACCTCATTTTACCAGTACCTTAATATATTTATATAAATGTGTACCTTAATATATTTATATAAATGTACTATATAAATTTCAACTATTAATGTCTACATTTATTATATATATATATATATATATATATATATATATATATATATATATATATATATATATATATGTGTGTGTGTGTGTGTGTGTGTGTGTGTGTGTAACTTATTTGTTAGTGTGAGAATTTATTATGAAATTCGAGGTTGTTTATCATATTGCAAATAAATACGTACAGTAATATGGCTATTGATATTAGCTTATACAAAAGATATTATATTAGATATACAAAAGACTTAAAAAAAAACTCGTAAGAAAGATATAAACTCAAAAAAAAAAAAAATATCTGTTTATATTTCTGAGATGAGATATTGTAACTATTTACACTATTCACATCGTTCAGGATGTTGTCCTCATCATTCTTGATATATTCACAACGTTTCGGCCGTAGTACAATCAGGCCTTCTTTAGGAGATTGTATTTCGAGTCGAACCCTTTATGAAAGCCACAAAAACCGGCGTGGCATAGACATGAATACAATATGGAAACCAGTAATACAGTGGCAAAAGAAAAAAAGAAATAACAAAAAAATGTATTATGAGCTCTGGTAAAATAAAAAATGTCACTGAGACATTAGGTTCATAATTACCAAAAATTTACTCACATGTCCTAGTGGATAAAAGAGTTGGTTGAGTAATTCAAAAAGTGACTTGACACCAAAAGTTGTGAGTTCGATACTTAGACACAGCAGAGGGAACAAGAACATCGAGAATTGAGTTATTAAAGGGAATTAACAAGAAAGGACATTGCACGTGGAATGGCATGTGGAATTAGAACATTCTACCCCCGTGGTCACTACGATGCTGAGGCAGAACGGGTGAAAGTTCGATGTACAGATCAACCAACACGTCTGGTCAGGGGAAAGATGGCCAATTGATATAGGTGCGTTAATGTATCAGTTTGAGCGATAGCTGAATTTGTGATTGAAAACCAGCAGAATGACGCGTCCTATAGCCCGCACATGTTCCCAGTGCTGAGTAACGCTAATACCGATTATCACTTGAATGTTTTGGAGTCAGTATACATTATGTCACACCAACCATTTCTCTGTAAGTAGAAGGAGTGATTGGCGGGTTAAATAGTCTGTAATGTTATATTTCTTGCTTGCGCATAACATTAGTCGCTTTGCACATTTTTAGCTCTCAAATTTTATCTTAATTAGAGGTCCTGGGTATGACGATAAACTACATCCGGCAGCAAGAACTCTGATCGGGAGATTAGAGGTTTTGAAGAGCGAAGAACCACCTCGTAATTGATATTGTTCCCAGATTCAAATTCTCCAGGGTTGGTAGCACTTGTTAAAGTCCCAGCTATAAGCAAATAGTCACTATTTGTTCATAGCCGGCACCTTAACAAACACAAATCAACAACATATTTTTATCATAAAATGACCAATAAAATTACAATCAATACAACACTAAACAAGTATAAAAATACAAGCAATAAATTTTTATAAAAAAATACCAACAATACATTTTCCTATTGAAATTACCAGTAATACATTTAAAAAAACAATTTAATACATTTTATCATCTACAAACTATATATTAAAAAAACATAAGTTTACACGGAAAGTATAAAATTATATACACAATATCTGCAGTTGAAAATACAAAATATTAGATTTCAACATTAAATAACCCATAGAGATGATTATATGCCGCTAAGCAAACAACCAAATCTAATGAGAGATGACCGATAAACAGCTGTAGCTGTTTTTAAGCTTTATATTTCGATATTTAAAAATTACGGTAATATTTCGGCATTATCAATTTACGGTTATATTTCAGTATTTTCTAGTTACGATTATATTTCGTTATTACTACGTTACGGTGTTATTTCGGTATTACGAAGTTACGGTTATATTTCGGTATTACCAATTTACAGTTATATTTTGGTATTACCAAGTTACTGTTATATTTCGATAATACCAAGTTACGGTCATATTTCGGTATTACCAAGATACGGTTATATTTCGGTATTACCAAGTTACGGTAATATATATTTTGCTACCGCTCTTTTGTCTTCGGAAAGATCTTTTATTATGCCTGCTTTTATTTTTCTAATAAAAACAATTAGAAAACATCTGGTGTGTCAATGCAGTCATCGTCTAGGCGAAATTAGCGGAAATTGAATGGATTATGAGAGTGCAAACCTGAAACATGGGGGCTTTCTGTTTCTGAAATTGTTGGCAAACTGGACACCTCTCTCTCTCTCTCTCTATATATATATATATATATATATATATATATATATATATATATATATATGTGTGTGTGTGTGTATGTATAAACAAAAAATAAACAAACCGTAATATACCTAAAAAATAAACCGTATTTTATATTGAAAATTAATTTGGATCAATGTTTTTTATATATATATATATATATATATATATATATATATATATATATGAATAGATAAAATAATAATAGGAAAACTAGTAATTGCTGACGCGTTTCGTCCAATTACTAAAGACATCCTATTGTCATTTTATAAAAAAATTTCTCTTCTCTAATGGTTAAATCGGATAATATTTTATATATATATATATATATATATATTTATATATATTTCATATATATATATATATATTAAGCATTTCACCCAAGGGTTTTCGATTTAGAGCAATATCAGATAGGAGTGATAGAAGAAAGGATGAGGGTAGTGGATAGATCAAGGCAACTGGAGATGTCGATTGACATTACACTTGAATAGCTGGAGATTATAGCTCACAGGGAAACAGGAATAGGGAAGGGAGTTCCACAGGCGAGAGGTGCGAGACATGAAGCTATTAGAGTAGAAGAGATGGCTACATTTAGGAGTTTCGACAGTGAAGGGGTGAGAGCGGGATGCCAGCCTCGTAGGGCGCTGGAACTCATGACGTCTGGGAACCAGCGAATGCAGCTCCTCGGAGCAATTTCCATGAAAGTATTTGTAGAACAGACAGAGGGAGGCGACGGCGCGTCTGTGAGAAAGTGACTGTAGACGAGACGCCAGGGCAGGGCCAACCATATTGCATATCCGCCTCTGGAGCCTATCAAGAACCCCGAGGCAAACAGAAGGGGCGCCAGACCATATATGGCAGCAATACTCCATGCAAGGGCGAATTGTTGATTTGTAGATCTGGAGGATCGACTCCGGGAGAAAAAACCTCCTGGCGCGGCTCAGGGAGCCAACTTTCCTTGCAGTGGACGAAGCAATTGACTCAATGTATTTATTCCATCTCAGGTCAGCAGTCAACGTGAGACCGAGAAGCCGCAGAGAGTTGCTCTCGAGAAGTTGAGCGTCAGACATTCTAATGGAGGGAAGGGAAGGATCTCTGTGGTGATTAATAGAGAGCAGTTTTGTCTTTTGAAGCGTTGAAGTTGACCAGCCAATTCATGCCCCAGTTCACAATCGATTGGAGGTCCTTTTCGAGACGCACGGCCAGGTGAGTTTTGTCAGCGAAACTAGATTTGTTTTTGAGGCAGGAATAAATTGTGGTGTCATCCGCGTAGATGCCAACTTGGGAATTTATGGCGTCAGGAAGGTCATTTATGTAGATAAGGAATAGAGTGGGGCCTAGGATGGAGCCTTGAGGAACACCTGCGTTCGTGGGATAGGAACTGGAGGAGAATCCGTTGAGAACGACCTTCAATTCACGGTTTGACACGAATGATCGCATTAGGTTATATAATCGACCCGTAATGCCATAACCCTGGAGCTTGCGAAGAAGGCCGGCATGCCAAACCCTATTAAATGCTTTGGAGATGTCTAGTGCCACGGCTCGGGCTTCCCCGTTATTTTGAAGAGCTCGGTAGACTGTTTCAGTGATGGCCGTAAGCACATCGGCTGTAGATCGGGCAAAGCGGAAACCATATTGCTTGTCTGAGAGCAGATTATGGGATGTGAGGTGGTTAACCCACCTGGTATTGATTAGGGATTCGAAGACTTTGCCGAAGAGGTGAAGGAGACTGATACGACGGTAGTTGGAAGGGTCAGAGGGGTCGTCGGAGTTCTTGAAGACAGGAACGATCGAAGAGGACTTCCAGCAGTCAGGAAAACAAGATTCCTCGAGGCAGTAGTTGTATAGTTTAGAAAGGGCGGGCGCCAGTTCAGGCGCGCATTTCTTCAAGACAATGGCTGGTATCCCATCTCCACCACTAGCCTTGTTGGGGACTAAATTGGAGATAATGCCCATAACCAAAGATGGGGTTTATGTTTAACCCACTCAATATGGCCTCAGTTCTAAGAGGGAAGTCGGGTATGGGTACACCAGAAGAGTCGAGCGTTGAGTTGAATGAAAAATTTTCCGAAAAGCATTCAGCCTTGTCAGTTCTAGGTCAGGAACTGGTTGAATAAAGGAGGTATAGAGGTTTGCACCGGTTCAATACACTCTTGCAGAGACGCCAATAATCTTTCGAGCCAAATTTGAGATGCAAACGTTCCTTCATTCGAGCAGCAAATAGTGACTTAGCATCGTTGATTTCAGCCTTACACTTGTTACGGGCGGTAGAAGAGACGTCTATTGCAGTCAGGACTTCGGTGAAAGGTTCCTATGGGCGATGGCGGCTGAGCAAGCAGCGGAGAACCAAGGGGAGGAGCGACTTGACCCTATATTTCCTTGACAGGATGAAAGCGTCGATTCCAGCTTTAACCCAGGATGAGACCTCAGAAGCACATTCTTGGACGGGGAGCTTAAAGACAACATCCCAGGGGACATCGGGAGGAAATCACGGAACGCGTCCCAACAGCTCTTGATAGTAGAACGAAGTTCTAGTGGTAGGAGGTTCTTTGCATGGAGTTGAAGGAAATTTAACAGATACTACAGCATGATCATAGTTACCAAGAGGGCAGATGCGTGGCGCTACAAGATTCGGGGATGGAGGTAAAACACAGGTCGAGAAGAGAGGCACCTCCCAGTTGAAGGCAAAACGAGTGGGGAAGTTAACTATCTGTGTGAGGGATTGAGAAATTGAAAAATTAAGTTTTGAATGCCTGCATGGTCAGTAGTAGCATTCTTAAGCCACTTGGTATGATGGGCGTTAAAGTCACCAAACACAAATATGTGAGCAAACGGGTGGAGGGAGAGAGCCTTGTCTATGTTGTCAGAAATGCTATCAAGTATCCCACAGTCTTGAGAGGATGGAGAGCGGTAAAGGAAGAAGAGATAGCTTACCGCATTGAGGAGAGAGAGACGGAGACACATGTATGACTGGTCTGGCGATTCGAGAGAGAACTCTCTGGCCAGAGGGAGATGTTCCTTGACGTAGACACCAAGACCGTGCATGTGGGTTAGAGAGTCTTTTCTGAGGAGAGGAAGATAGCCGGGGATCGAGAGATCAGAAGAGGGATAGACGAGACAAGGTTTGTCTCACAGAGAGCCAGTATATCCGGGCCGTTTGCAGTGAGGAAAAGATTCCATACTGCAGAAGTTTGTTCCTAATGCCCCGGATGTTGGAGAACGAAATGTTGAGGGGTTTAGGTGGTTTTGAGGGGCTGGTTTAGGGTTAATCTTTCGGTTTTGTAACTCATGTTGAATTTTGTTTGAAGATGAGAAGGCCCGAAGTAAAAAAAAGACAGTTTCGAACCTGACGCGGGCAGAGAGGAGTTGCCAAAATCTGCATCATTATGTGGCCTCAGGGTTGCCTATCGGAGGTGACTGCAGGGACACCTTTCCATGCGCGACATGGCACTACAAACACCCCGGTATTATACAACTGTTGATCAGAGCGGCCGCTTAAGACGCTACGCGTAAGTTAGGGCTCCTAACTACCAGTCGGAAACAGCAACCAGAGAACTGTCAAAAGTGTACCCTCAGAATGAAGAGGTGATGCCACAGACTTGCACACATCACGGGAGAAACTGAGCTGCACTAATACAGAGGCCGGAGAGAGAAAGAGTACCGGGATCCCCTTCCTAGACAAGAAACAAGGTGTAAGCCTCTACTCATGTCCAATAGAAGTGGGAGGAGTGTTGACCGGGTTTTCTGTTTATACGTTATTTTTTTGATAGATACAATTAAAGACAAAAAATCAAACAGAAAAATAATTGTCGGACTTTGTCTATTTCATTATATATATATATAATAAAGGATGGATTGTGTTGAAAAAAAAATTAAATAATTTTTTTTATTTATTGTATTTAATCCCAAAGAAACCTTTAAGACGGTTGCAAATGACAAATATCAACCAAATTTTTTTAAAATGTCGTGAAATTAAACTAAAACAAAGTATAATATTTTTTCTCAATAAATGATTTTAAACATTACAAAAAAAAAAAAATTAGGGCATTCTTATTTTTTAAATACATACTTTTCTCTCGTTGGAACCACTACAAATATATTTCTTTTATATAACTACATGGAAAGAATGTGGAACTGAAAAGTCAATCATGGAAAAACTCCTATAGTTATTCAAAAATATAATAAAACAAGAACTACTGGAGGTCTAATATCAAACATTCTTGAACAATGGGGGCTATTCTCCTACAAATAACATCACAACAAACCAGGAACACAACTGCAATTCAGAAACACTAATAGAACATTTCAAAACGCAAGCAAATTTTTATCGGATACCTGGAAAATATTAATAATATATATATATATATATATATATATATATATATAATATATATTTATAGAAAAAAAAAGAATCTCCAATATAATTGGAACGACATGCTCAATTGAATTTAAACTAATTTTATATTTCAATTTCTGTTCAAAAATTTAAATGAAACAACAAAAATATACAATAAGTAATCATAGAAATGGATGAATATTTTTCAAGGAAATTCAGTATTTTATTAACCCATTGGTGACACGGAAAAAAAAAACAAATAAAAAATACACTAAGCATTTAAACAAAAATGCAGGCCCAAATTTGAAAAAAAAGAATACAAAATATAAACTTTACAAAAGAAATACACAGAGATTGATAACAAATTATTAACAAAAATCAAGGAATTATGTTGTTAAATAATATTTAATTAAAATAAACATGATTTTTATTCCTGTTTGAATTATTGGATTTCTCTGTAATGTAAAAAAATATAGAAAAATCTCGTTTAATATCTTGGAAATTTTATAAATAAACATAAAAAAAATTACCAAGTAAAAGATAAATTGAAAAATGATTTAAAAATTACAAAAAATACAGTCCAAAAAACAAAAAACCCCAATACCCAATACAAAACAATCATCCAGTTTTTTTATAGATATATAATATATATAACAGAGTCAAAAAATGTAGTGTCCCTATAATTATTTACAAAACAGACCCACAAAAAATGAAGAACTCTAACACATTCTACCATTGTATAAACATTTAATCAAAATTTTAACTGAAAAGTGATTATCCTAACACATTTTACTACACAAAAACATCATCACAAAATTTGGAACCCCAATACATATTATTACCACATGATTCACATATTTTTAAAAAATATAATTATGATATATATACTTGATATAGATAAAAATAAACCTGTATATACCACCACACCATAACACAAACAGTCAAAGATCAGAACACACACATTATTCAAAAACCAACTCTTACAAATACCACCTAGTTCAACAAACCAAACCAACAACCATTACCTATATCCAGGAGTACAATCAGAATTTCACAAAAAATTCTACACACAATCCATATACAAAATACAAAAAAACAAACCTAGGAACATCTGGAACAGGCCCCTAACAAAAACAAACACACCTATATAGAATTTTCGAGAAACAACAACCCCAATTTTACCAAAAAACTCTCACTGGCTAAAAAACTCAAAATGTACAGGAAGAAGGTATCTCTTAGAAAACCAAAATATATTAAAAGAAACAATCATTATTTTTTAGAAGCCCCAGTCCGAACAAGAAAACCCGTTTAGATGACACAAAACCCAAAATAATAAACCTATCTACATATACACTTACAAATGACGAAATCAACCTACTGAAATTGGGCCTAAAATTCTGTCCTGCTCCTTTTAAGCAATATAGTAGACTTAAAAAAAAAGACATTAAGGAATTTGAACGCAAACTGAGACTAAAAGAAATATTTAATAATAACGAAAATATTACAGATGAGTCACTAGTAAAAAAAACAAATCAATTTATTCCCAAACAAAAATAATAATACCAATGAGATAAATATATTTTTTTGAAAAACTCTGGAACCTTGACCTACAGGAAAAATCCAAATCATTCGACAATCTCACATATAGACAAAATGACTAGCCTTAGAGAACATTCGAAAAAAATATAACATAATTATTAAAAAACAAGCAGATAAAGGCAGCATTATAGTAATCATGGACAGAACATACTATAAAACAAAAATTTCTAGAAACACTAGAGGATAGGAACAGCTACAAAAATAATTGACACTAACATAGACAAAAAAATTATAACAAAAATTACAAAACTCTGCACAACACATTGTATAAAATATTAACAAAAAAAAAAAAAAAATTTCCTAATAAACTTTGTACCAAAAACAAGTAATTTCTACGGACTACCTAAAATTTCATAAATCGAGTGAAATAAAAGCAGCTATACATACACAAAAATCTGAATACATTAGCATCCCAAACCCCAGTGACCTTACATTCAGACCCATAGTAGCAGGACCAGTCTGTCCAACTAGCAAACTCAGTAACCTAATAGACATAATATTGCAACCATATACTAAACAAATTAAAAGCCACATCAGAGACATATTCATTTCCTTAGCTGCATACCACAAAAGGTAGATCCGGGAACGCTTATGGCAACTTTTGACATCAGTAGCCTATACAGTAACATACCCCATGAACTAGGAAAAAATAATCTCATTCTGGATTGAAAAACATCCAGAAATACTACATCTGAGATTCACTAAAGAGTTCATTATCGATAGTATAAACCTAATTCTAAACAATAACACCTTTGAATTTGACAACAAAAACTATATCCAAACCCTAGGTACTGCGATGGGAACAAAATGGCACCAACATATGCCACCCTAACATTAGCTTACCTAGAAGAAAACCTCTATGAAAAAACAATTCTAGAACAAATATATGGGAAAATATAAAAACCCAATTCACTAAATCTTGGAAAAGATATCTAGATGATTGCTTCATCTTTTTTTTTTCATCATGGGGTGATATTAACCAATTCCATACACTACTTCAAAACTTACACCCAAAAAATCAAATTCACGCAAAATATATAATTTTAACGAATTACCATTTTTAGATATACTCATTAGAAATAAAAACAACCACATAATCATATATATCTACCACAAACCCACAGACACCCAACAATATCTTCATTTCAAGAGCCATCACCCAAAAAGCTGCCTAAAATCCATCCCCTATTCCCTAGCACGTAGAATTTGTACAATAGTGACTGATAAACATCTCCGAAAAACCCGCTTAGAAGAACTACATAAAACTCTCAAAAAACGAGGCTACCCCACAACACTAATAAACAAAGGTTTTTGAACTCGCAAAAAAATTCCTCTAGACCAACTTAGAAATAAAAAGAAACGTAACGTCGAACAAACTCTAGCATATGTCTCAACATTACAACAAAAACAATCCAGAAATATTCACAGAAATCACAAAAAATCTAGATTTACTTAGCAAGAATAATAAACTGAATAATATACTAAAAACAACCAAAATAATTAAAAAGCAAACGCCAATCTAGAAACCTAAAACACATATTAACCTCATCTAAATTTAGTCAACACAAAATACAGGGAGTCACAAAATGCAACAAAAAAAGATGTGGAGTTTGTGACATCATTATAGAAGGAAACTCCTACACTTTTGAAAACCCAAAAAAAAACATTCATAATAAATAAAAAACTTAAACTGCAACTCCAAAAATTTGTAGTTTATGCACTTAAATGCACAAAATGTAAGAAGTCATATATAGGCATCAACCAACAACTGAACAACAGGGTCTCCCTACACAAAAAAAATATAAAATTGACAGACAACAGAAAACTTTTGTATCACAACACATTTTCAAATGTAACCAGGGTAAGTTTAATATCATGCCGATATATCAAACAGACAATTATTCGTATCTACAAATACAGGAAAAAACTTTATATAAACAAATTCAAACCCGAACTGAATAGATCATAACCCCCCCCCCAAAAAAAAAAAAAAAAAAAAAACATGACACACACAATTTGACCAAATACAATGATCAGCTCACATACATGGACGCATACTCATATATATACGGGAGACACGAGAAGATATATATATGTAAATGTACACATATACATACATTTATGTATGTATATATATATATTGACAACTTAAATATATACGTGTGTGTGTGTGTGTGTGTGTGTGTATGTATGTGTGTGTGTGTGTGTGTACTGGTTCCATGTAGCTTGGGAAATATGTGTGTATATGTGTGTGTGTACTGACTACTTGTGGTGGGATGGTGTGTGTATGTGCGTATGTGTGTGTATGCGTGTATAAGTACAAATAAGTTTACGAATTCCTCGTAGTAAAAAAAAAAAATATACGCACGCATATATACACGCATGCTGACAGGAACACGCCAAAATAGAAACAGATCCAAGAACACATAGAGGTCACTAAAACATTAAAAGATTAAATGCCGATAACTACTCGCTGGACAAACCTTAATTGTTTTATGACCCTTCACGCAGAACTCTTCATTGACAATTCTAGAAAAGAAAATTCGGATTGCCAACACACAAACAGAATGTCTCATATCGAGAATATTCCACATTGAACATGAAGAAAAATTAATTATTTTTAATAATATGTAAAAATCTCCACTTTCACCTGAAGACGGTTGCGAGACCAGACCAGAAACACGTGTCGTGAAATTATGTAAAACAAAGTATAATATTTTTTCTCAATAAATCCACATTACAACCAAAAACGTTTGCGGCACCCCTCTTCTTTTTAATATATATATATATATATATATTATCCCTCAGCGATAGCACAGCTCGGAGTTTCATGCGCAAAGCAATATTCAGGTACTGAAGATAGAATGATCGTTTATTTTATATTTATTTTTTATGCCTACATGTAACAATCATTTCTCTTCTTTAATGACCTACGGTTATTTAAATGTTTTAAGATAACCAGTTTTTTAAGGGTTTAATCTTCCGTCACAGGACCAGAGCCTGCTGGCATGCAACTGCCAAACTAATATCTTGCATAATAGTACGGACCCCAAAATGGTTCTGTAACCCTCATGACAGGTTAGATCAATAGCTGCACTAGAAAATCTCTCATCACTGCGCGATAAAATCAACTGAAATCTAGTATGATATCATTCTGAATCTGTAGGTGCAGGAGTAGAGGTTTTCCTTTGGCATTTTTTTACCAGCACCGATCGAACAATGCATGTAAATCGCTCAGACATTACTACATACTGATTGAGATGAAAATACCAAAACATCGCTGCAAAGGTTTTTGAACAACTAAGCAATTAAAAAGACATCGTGATGGAAATAAAAAAAAAGTGGCACTTACTAACTAAAACTGTTCCTGTTGCGGTTTGAGCTTTGGGTCTGTTAAAAAAAGGAACTCAAGAACTAATCGACATAATCCCTGGCGTATGATCTCTCCAGGAAATCCGAAAAATAGTTCTAGTAAGCACAGCCTCTATCCGGCAAAGAGCGTTGTCCATTTAAGTTTTCTTTTTTTAACATGTTAATAGCTGTTTTTGTTTAATTATGTGTAAACAATAAAAATTCTTATCTTTCTCTTGGACTTGGTCATTGGTTAAGACTCAGCATGTAATTATAGGGTGACACAAAAAATCGGGAATTTTTGAAGTGCGTATTGCTAGACAGGAGCAAGTGGCAACACTGCGAGACAGTGACCTTGAGCAAGTAAACATTTCGCCATTTTAGTAACAATGGATCAGGGGAACGGACAACAGCGTGCGTTAGCAGCAGTCAATGAGAAATCTCAACAGCAGATTTCAAGAATGCATTCGTACAGGAGGACGCCATCTACAGAACGTAATTTTTAAAAAATGAAAATTCCATCATTGTTTCTTAAATGGCATGTTTTAAGGTTTCAATTACTATGAATAAAATATTTTTCTTTCATCCATCTTGGTCTTATTGGATTGTTAAAAAGTTCCCCCTTTTTTGGGTCACCCTGTATAAAACAAATGCAGGTAAAAAAGATTTAAAAAAATAATATTGTATAGGTGTTAAGTTGTAGGATGACTATGGCTGCCACATATATGCTATATAGACTCATACTGTCAGCAATATTATTGGCTCTTTTCTAGCATCTTGGCTTCAGTCATTTTCCCACCGGCATAAGGTTGCCTCCATGTGACTTTTCTTTAAAGATTTTTATCGTGATTGTTCGCTATGGTGCCTAGACGCTTTGAATTTAAGCGCACTACTAGACTGGCGACAAGGTCTGATCAGTTCAAAGTTGAGTTGGCGAGATATAATAAAATAAATTCTATGTTAACAGTTTCTTTCCTAGCACTTCCCGCTTGTAGAAACTTCTTCCGGTTCCATGATTTCCAGTCAACTTTGATCTTCAGAAATGTATGTGCAATGTCAAACGCTGTCTACTGTCCTGATTACTCTTTAGTTCTTGCTCCTTAGCAAAATTCCTGTTTCTGACTCTTCCATACCCAGTTACTCCTTGTATCTCAGTGGCTTTACTGTCTTGCATGGGGTGAACACGATTAAAACATGGAATCTCGTTTGATTATCTATCTATCTATCTATCTATCTATCTATCTATCTATCTGTTAATAGTTATATCTATTCAATATTTGAGATCATTGATTTTTATTAGTAATATGATTTATTCTGTTCATATCTATCGATTTATATTATCTATATTTCCTCTGCTATCTATCTATCTATCTATCTATCTATCTATCTATCTATCTATCTATCTATCTAGCTAGCTAGCTGTCACTGACTGTTAATATAGACGTTTCTATCTATCTATCTATCTATCTATCTATCTATCTATCTATCTATCTATCTATCTATCTGTTGTTAATATGCATTCTATCTATCTATCTATCTATCATCGGTTGTTAATATGCAATCTATCTATCTATCTATCTATCTATCTATTATCTATCTATCATCTAACAAGGGTGATATATGCATTCTATCTATCTATCTATCTATCTATCTATCTATCTATCTATCTATCATCGGTTGTTAATATGCATTCTATCTATCTATCTATCTATCTATCTATCTATCTATCTATCTATCATCGGTTGTTAATATGCATTCTATCTATCTATCTATCTATCTATCTATCTATCTATCATCATCTTGTTATCTATGATATTTTGTATCTATCTATCTATCTATCTATCTATCTATCTATCTATCTGTCTATCTATCTATCATCGGTTGTTAATATGCATTCTATCTATCTATCTATCTATCTATCTATCTATCTATCGGTTGTTAATATGCATTCTATCTATCTATCTATCTATCGGTTATTAATATGCATTCTATCTATCTATCTATCTATCTATCTATCTATCTATCTATCTATCTATCTATCTATCATCGGTTGTTAATATGCATTCTATCTATCTATCTGTCTATATATCTATCTATCTATCGGTTATTAATATGCATTCTATCTATCTATCTGTCTATATATCTATCTATCTATCGGTTATTAATATGCATTCTATCTATATATCTATCTATATATCTATCTATCTATCGGTTATTAATATGCATTCTATCTATCTATCTATCTATCTATCTATCTATCTATCTATCTATCTATCTATCTGTTAAAAATCTATTATCTATCTATCTATCTATATATCTATCTATCTATCTATCTATCTATCTATCTTTATTTTACCTGCTGAGGAGTATAACATATTCATAAGTTTTTAAACAACAATGTAAATGTTATTCTATGTGTAACCTTCAAAATTTACACGTTTTTGCAAGCGTTTATTCTTTTCTATTGTGCTTGGAGGCAACAACATTGCAAAGGATAAAAAAAGATGGAACAACAGGCAATTGAAAAAATATGAACTCCGTTTTACTCCCCTTCAGTTAATGTCAGTTCCTCTTTGACTTGGGTGGAAATGCACTTGGAAACCGAGACTTTGAGGCAAAGGAGCATATTTCAAGATGATGATGATGATGAGAAGAAGAAGAAGACGAAGAAGCTGCAGCTGCAGGCAGCATCAACGCCCCCGCTGTCCTGAAGATCGCTTTAACTTGGAACAGGCCACACAGTACGAAAAGTACTGTCAATCAATTGACATTTCATTTATAGTGCTTCAGGACCATTGCTTGAATCAAATACTGAATAATAATAATAATAATAATAATAATAATAATAATAATAATAATTGACGGAGTGATTAAATAACAAGGAAGTCTTAAAGAAAATGGAAACAGAAAGAACACTTATACACAGAATCAAGATAGAGAGCTGAAATTCTTTGGATACATAATGAGGAAGGACAGTGTGGGAAGCATAACCCAAACTGACGGGTTTGATGGAACGGGGCGATGGCGAGAGCATTAGTAAAGGGTGAAAATCTCCTAAGAACACCACGAGATGGGAAGTTGTGGAGAGCCATAATCGTTATTGTCCTGAAAGGACGCGACCACTAGAAGAAGATGAAGAATAAGAAGAATACGGAAGACATAAGTTGACAGTATACGGAGTAAGCAAAAAAAAAGATTGAAATCAAAAGCAAAAATGAAAATCCTGGAAAAATCGAAACTGAATGAAAAAAAAAAAATCATGGAAAATATCCACAACGAGAAATAGTAATAATACGTATAATACTGCAGCCCATTATTGGCCTTTCATAGATGGCCTGAAATCTGAGAGAGAAGGATTTATTGTTGCAATGGAAGATCAAAATCTAAGAACTGGAAACTCAGTGAAAGAGGTCAGGTCACTATGCAGAATTTGTGGCTTACATCCAGAAACAATTGGGCACTTAATGTCATCCCTTTCATACCGTGACAAAATATGCCATTATATTTAATGAACAATATGTGGGATGTACAACCTGTCACAGGAAAAAAATGGCCGGGTTACAAACAACATTCTGTGATATCTAATGAAAATGTATCTGTACTGTAGAATTTCACACTCTAATCAAACAAAACAATAAAATACAATATTTGCTGGAAAAAGGTGATTACTGATTGGAGTTGTTGGAAATATTTCAGTCAATTTGATCAATAAACTAAGCAAATACGAGGATTGAGTAACTGAAATTTCATCTTGAAACTCAGACAATCCCGATTGTTGTTTTTCGTTTACTTGGAACAATAATAAAAAAAATATAAAATCTGCCGGACCGTGTTAGGTTGTAATACAGAAAAGTTGCACACATTCTCAGAAAAGACTTATCACTAATACAGGTGAGAGACCTTTACTATTTCACGTAATTAAAAAAAAAAAAATTCGCTTTCATATTTTGAAGGTTCTTTGTTTTTACTGAATTTTTCACTTAGGCCATGATTTTAATTTTTCAGACTTTAGCATTTAATCTATTTAACCATTTTAACTCTCTCTGTATATATTTTACCAGTACACGGGCACATTTTAATGAAAGCGTAAATTGCTACATGTATTTCAATAGCAATTAAGAGAAAGGAAACATTATTTCAGCGATAGGCCCTACTAACTGTACCAAAAATCATGATCTGCTGACTTGAAGTCTTTTTAAGTTTCATGATGAAACGTTGAGACGGAACGTAAACCTAACAGACAGAAAACAAAATATAATAATAATAAAATTATTGATTGATTGGAAAAAGTTCCGATAGACCCATTGAAGTGATTCGTGGTAGCCCATGCCTGAAGATTGTAATGTATCTTTGAAGATCTTAAAAAAACTATCAAAATACAAGGATCATCAAGTGGAAATCTAAAAAAATATGGCATGTCAGAATATCAATAATTCCAGTTGTATTTGGAGCCCTCAGATTGATTGAAAAATGTTCTGATAGACTTATTGAATGGATTTCAGGTAGCCTATGCTATAAAGAAATAGAAAAAAAAATTGTAATCGGAAGTACAGCTCACACATTATGAAGTGCTTTATCTATGTAAAATCTGTGTGATCTTAGAATTTTAAAAATTTTAAAAATTTCTTTATTAAATATACTCAGGGGAAAATGTCATGAAGCCATTTCTAACCTTATGTCTCTGGTTGGGACCCGGAAAGAAATATGTATACAACAGAAATCAAAAGCAATAATAATAATAATAATAATAATAGTGAAGTGGCAGAAAGAAAGAAATAATAATAATAATGGTGAAAATTTGGAAACGAAGAAGAAGAAAGGGGATGATAATTACATAATCAATACTAATAACATACTACTAATAAGAGTGAGGTAGAGAAAAAAGAAAAAAGAAAGAAAGAAGAAATACATAAATAAAATATCATCATCATCATCAACAACAATATTAATGAGGGTAAAATAGCAGAGAAAAAGACGAAAAAGAATATCATCAGCAATAATAATAATAATAATAATAATAATAATAATAATAATAAGGAAGATGAATAAATTATAGAACAGTAGAATAAGAAAGTAGAAATGGAAGAGAGAAATGGAAATCAGCAATAATAATAATAATAATAATAATAATAATAGGGAAGTGGTAGATTAGATGCCGTCAGAATTTGAATGGTCTTGCTAACGTATACTTGCCTTCAATGTTCAAATGATCATTCTGTAATGATGAAGAAGAGCGATTGGTTTTCATGACTGTCATAGCATTCTCTGTTGAACCTCCCGTGATTGCCCAATTATATTAAATCCAGCAAGTGATGATTCATTAGATAGTATTCATTAGATGGAGAACGGCGCGAATCACGTGAAGTGAAGAGACTCGTGTAAGAATAATTCCGTTAGGGAACATTGTCGTGGTTTTAAAGCCGAAAAGGATTGGAAAATTTCAGTGAAATGAAAATAATATTTATTAATGTGAACAGAACCAGGTACATATCTACCGAGTGACTTAAATAGGCAGACATATCTAGACGCTAAAAGATAGATATCGCCATGTAGGTAGGTAGGTAGTTAGATAAAATAGATAAAAACGTGGAAATTGAGAGAAAGAGGAAGATGTTTGGCAGATAGCTATATAAGAAGAGGCTGAGGTCAAGATACATACAGATGTATAACGAAATAGGTATGGGAAAAATTGAAGTCATAAGTAGAATGAAAGACAGAAATAAATGTAGTGAGATAGGTAAATAGATATGAGGAATACAAAAAAAAGAGGTGGGGAGTGTTGTATTGTCGAGATGAATTGCTTAAAGTGAGTGCTTAATATGTTTATTCAGCACCAGTATCCGGTGCTAAGGGATACATACAAAAAACACAAAAGAATAAGTTCAGTCACTTATGTGCCACGCATGATACACGCTTAGGCGATTATATATCTTTACGGTACATGACTGACGAGGTTGCCATTTCTTTTCAAGACTATAGAACCTGGTCTGTTAACTTATTTGCCCATAAGGGGGAGGGGAGAAGAAGGTGCGTACCTTTCCCAATGCATGTGAATGTAATGGATTTGACTGGAATTCGAACCCGGCTCTTCGATTCCTCAATCCGAGACGCCACCCATTACTCCCCCGTGTATATCCTAAACAATAAGTTACAAAACAATTAGCAATGAATAGAGGAGGGTTCAATTGTATATTTATAAGCAGAAACAATCGAAATTCGAATATTAATCAGCTTAGTATCAACTTATTAATCAACTTATTAATCAAGTGTTGAAGTCCTTAATCATAGACTATTTGAGGCTATGAGTCAGGCCATCTGGTAGAGTGCTAGCTACTTTACAACAAAGAGAGAAAAAAAAGATGTTCGTAGAGAGAAAAGAGAAAGAGAGTGAGAGAAAAAGACAGAGTAAAAAGATGAGATTTTAGATTGGCTGATTTAACGATATATCAACACTTGTTTGGATATATGACGTCGAATATAAGTATTACAGGAAAACGATCGTAAGGAAATTATAGATGGGAAGACATTACACAAAGAATAAAACATAGACATACAATGAGGAAAATAAGTATTTCATCCCTTCTTGATTTTCTGAGATTGCCAACTTACAAAAATGGAGACGGTCTATAATTTTCAAGGTAGTTCCGCCTTGAAAGTGAGATAATAGAATATTAAAAATTAGAATTTTAAAATTAGAAAATCAAATTATATTAATTTTTGAACATTTATTTCTTTTTTTATTTCTTTTTATTATTATTATTTTTTTTTATTGAAAAAGTATGTATTTCACCCCAAAGCAAAACATAACTCAGTATTTGGTGAAGAAACATTTGTTGGCAAGCACAGAAGCTAGACGTTTCCTGGGATGAAATACTTTTTTTTCCCACTGTAGTCTCTGCTTAAACTAGAGCCAGAAAAGTTAAACAGAGTTCCAGTTTGCATTTAAGTCGAAAGGTAGAAAACGGTTTAGTTTGCACTTGACTCAATTGATAAATATAATATAAAATGATGGGATGTATGTACGAACCTGTACGTTGATGGGATGTATGTAAAAACCTTTAAGTTTCAAATGGGAAAAAAAAAGAAGAAACCACTTAAATAAAAATTTCATGTTGGGGTAATTACAAAATAGCAATAAAAGTGAAAATCTAAGATAGAGAGATCTATTGGAATGGTAAAAAAAACCTTTCTTTTTATATTCTATGCTGAAATATATAAAATGTTTTTTTTTAGAATATATCTCTTAGACTTCTCATATCTACTGAATGTTATAGTTCTTTCTAATATTGTTACAGAATCAGAATGTCAGGTCAAGAATGGTTAGCGATTGGCCGGAGTACCTCATTGGCGTGGCATTATGACTGTGATGCATTGCTTTGTCTGGGTTTTGTATAAATTCAACGAGGAAGGGACGCAAGAATTCTTAAGCGTGTATACATCTCCCACACGCAGATTGAGAGACCGACTAACACCAATCGTGGAGGGACGTTGAGCTAAAATCGTTTATGCGTTCAATGACGCCATTCCTTTGAAATTCCTCTTAGAATCCAAGCCGCCACTACTACCATAGATGACACAGAATGCAACGATATTGATGAGAGTTTCCTTTCAAACTGTTTGCATTTGGTAATGTGGAAAGTTAATAGCTTGATTATTATAATATTTTCCCGTACAACTTACACGTGTTTTCCAATTTTGTTGTTATTGCCACATTAATTTGAATAAAAGGTGCAATGTAATATAACGGACTACAATAAAGAAATAGGTAAATTTTTCAGGTTATTTAAAACAAGAAAATACATTAGAATGTACGAATTTTTTAAAAAAGATAATGATTGTTACTGATACAAGTCCTAAGAATTAACCCATAGTTGGTAAGGGAAGAGTTGGGTTCATCCCTTTCTAAAGGGTATTTGGGGATAAGTGAATATAACTAACTTGACTGGAATTGGAACTTTGCGACCCAATCTCCAATTACGAGCTGTTATCCATTACACCATGCGCACATCCAAGCTTCCGGCATCTGGAATCCCCAAGCGGTCAAATATCCAGGTACTGACCAGTCTCGACCTTGCTTAACTTCGGTGCGAGAATCGGTGTTACAGGGTGAGATGGCCGTAAGCCGAGACAGATAGATAGAAAAATACATAGATAGATATGAACTGATTAATATTGAATTGTCTAACAATTTTTACTAATAAACACGTTCTTGCTAATTCGTTGATGTTTATTCGGTAAGCTATTAACAAATCCAATTCACTACACTAGTAATAGTGCCTTGCTTTTTAACCAGTATTTTATTTCGAGGAACGCTCTTTTATTGGACACATGGGGGTTGAACTTTTTTTTCCAACTCTCAAAATTTTTTAAGGACATCGGGCATCAAAATTTTAATTGTTTTATTAAAAATTTCCCTCCTATCTCTCACATTTGGCATTCATTGACCGAGCAATAAGTTCTGCTTTCGTTTAAAAATTATAAAATCTTTCTCTCGGGACAAATTTTCAGGAAAACTAGTTTCTCGAGTCCAGTAACTGTTATTGCTCTTTCCAGTATTTATGGGAGTTTCCTTTCTAACCTTTTATTTGAAGTAGCGTGAAATGCTAACATCTTGTTTATGTTATTATTTTCTCTTCTAGTTACACATGCTGTCCATTAAAAATTGCTGTTCATAATTATAAAGTGATGTAGTTTCTGTTATTTGAAAGAGTTATTTGTTATTCTGCATCACGAGTTCACAATGTTCAAATAAAGATGACCTTTGCCAAGATTTTTAGGCTTTACTCATTCAAAGACTTTTTTCCTGATTGATCTTAGGAAGCAAAATACAGCTGAATGTTCAGATATTTCTGACCGGGTTTGGCATCAGGCATAGCATTCATATAAAATATCTTCCAGACGAAATCTGTTTAAATGCACCTAAACAAATTCTGTCTATATTTCTGAGATGAGATGTTGTAATTATTTACATTATTTTTTTTTTAAGCATTAGGCCCCGAGCAAGGCGTGAAGCCACTAGGATGCAGGGGGTTGCAGAAGATTTGGAGCAAGAGCAGATAGGAGTGATAGAAGAAAGGATGAGGAGAAGGATAGTGGGTAGATCAAGGTAACTGGAGATGTCGATTGACATTACATTTGAATAGTTGGAGATTATAGCTCTCAGGGAAACAGTAATAGGGAAGGGTGTTCCACAGGCGAGAGGTGCGAGGTATGAAGCTATTGGAGTAGAAGAGACGGCTACATTTAAAAGTTTCTACAGTGTAAGGGTGGGAGCGGGATGCCAGCCTCGTAGGGCGCTTGAATTCATGAAGTCTGGGAACCAGTGAAAGCAGCTCATCGGAGCAATTGCCATGAAAGTATTTGTAAAAAAGACAGAGAGAGGCGACGACGCGTCTGTGAGAGAGTGACTGTAGACGAGATGCCAGGTCAGGGCCAATTATATTACATATCCGCCTCTGGATCTTGTCAAGAATTCCGAGGTAAACAGAAGGTGCCCCAGACCATATATGGCAGCAATACTCCATGCAAGAGCGAATGGTTGATTTGTATATTTGAAGTATCGATTCCGGGGAGAAAAATTTCCTGGCGTAGCACAGAGAGCCAACTTTCCTCGCGGTGGAAGAAGCAATTGACTGCAATTGACACAATGTATTTGTTTCATCTGAGGTCAGCAGTCAACGTGAGACCGTGCAGACGCAGGGAGATGCTCTCAAGAAGTTGACTATCAGACATTCTAATGGGGGGGGACAGGGAAGGATCTCTATATTTACATTGTTCAGGCTGTTTTCCTCGACTTTTATTGCCATATTCACGTCGTTTCAGTCGTTTTACGCTCTAGCTTTCTACAAGTGAATTGAATTTCGAACTGAACCGTTTATTTCGTCCACCGGGGTATACTGTTCTAGTTTTCAATGACACATGGCCTAGTGGATAAAAGTGTTGGTTGGATCCAGTGACTTTACACAAAGAATTGTGTGGTGTGTGTTCAATACCTGGCTACTACAGTGCTGAACAAAATCTTGGGGAATTGAGTTAAAGGGCGATAACTGAGATATCCAGAAAAAATATGGCACGTATAAACTAGAACAATTTACACCGATGGACGAAATAAAGGGTTCAGTTTGAAATTCCAATCACGTCGTTAATATGGCAATAAACAGTCTGAACGATGTAAATATACATGACACGTGTTTTCAAGTTGTTTTGTTTTCGTACCAATCTGCGGTGCTGCGCGATGCTACCTCTGGCACAGTTCAATTTCCGTTTCTACCATTTTTTTAAAGCATTTCACCCCAAGCAATGCGGGAGTTTCACTAGTATACAAGGGACGAAAGAGAGCGAAAACAAGGGAAAAGATTGGGTAAAGGTTGATTGAAAAATCGTTAAAAAAAGGAGACGGATAAAAAGAAAAACAGGGATCAAGGCGTCAGAAGATGTCAGTTGACATTAAATTTAAATTTTTGAAGCTCATAATTATCAGGGAAGCAAGTAAAAAGAAAGGAGTTTCACTGCCGGGAAGTGCGAGAGAAGAAGTTGTTGGAGTAGAAGAGGCGATTACATTTAACTGTTTCGACAATAAAATGGTGGTATCGAGATGCTTAATTTCATACAATGGCTCGTTGGAGCAGATGCCATAAAAATATTTATAGAAATGACAGAGGGAAGCCAGGTTACCTCGGTGAGAAAGTGACTGAAGACAAGACCCCAAGGCAAGAGTTGATCACATTGCATATCCGTCTTTATATTTTGTACTAATCCATATGCCGAAGTATTTGAAGTTTTTAGTATTTACTATTTATTAATTTGACAGCGTATCAACCCTTGAAGGTTTATTTAATGCCGAATAAAAGGCTTAGGAGAAAAAAAGAAATGAATAGATACGTAGACGTGGGTGCAGCTCAAGAGGCTGGCCAGCTGCTGTATTCTGGTACCCTTGCATGTCTTTTAGTCCGACAACTGAGGTGTCTGCTTACATTTGGATCTTAGTCAGCCTATTAACTTTTCATCAAGATTTTCTCGTACATCAAAATACAAATTAGATGTAATCAGATATTCTAAATTTTCATCATTTGTTTGGTAAGATTAATTTTATGTGATATAAAATACAGAAATGGTACCCACGTTGATGTTGCGCAAAGGTACACGAATGTTATCCAAACTGGTGTGACGTAAGATGAACCTTGGTACATAATTTTGTGCTACGCAGTGGTATAGAGACGGTACCCATTTAAGATCGATTCATAAAATTAATTCTTACAATCTTTAAATAACCTGCAATGTGTTGATAATCTGTAGAAAACAAATCAAACAATCGGAGAGAAAAGGAAAATGACGAACTTGGAGAGGATATTAGAGCAAAGAGTTTAAAGAGGAAAGGAGAGCAAGGAGCTTGGAGAGTAAAGGAGAGCAAGGAGCTTAGAGAGGAAAGGAGAGCAAGGAGCTTAGAGAGGAAAGGAGAGTAACGATCATAGCAAGAGTATGGATTGATAGATTTGCTTTTCTGATCGGTCGTTTGGCATCTAATTTTCAAGATCGACTACAATTTGAGCGTTTAACACTAGATTAAGGCCTCTCATTACTTACAACACCCTCTATTTTCAATAAATCTCCTCTTGCAGTCAGTCGCCTTACTTGGTCAGTTATTGCAATGTCCGACGCCGAAATCGAAAAGACCATGACGAATGAAGACTGAAGTATTAGAAGTCAATGAGGAAGGGTAATGGTTTGAGTCCGTCGGAAATAGACTGAATGGAATTTAAATGTAATAGATAATTCGTTTTGTTCGTCTAACGTTGAGGAAATAGAACTAATTTTTGCTTTTCCCTTTCCTTGGCACGTGTTAATGATTTTATTATTTTTTCTGGATTCCGGGTTGAAATCCGGTACCAATAAATAACAAACGCCAAGAATGGATATATGAAACTGATGTATTAACGTAATAATACAAACTGGTAATGCAGGTTAGTACTTCCAGGAATACGTGTTAGCAGCAAAATATATATACAGTCTTTGGTATTGAAGTATCGCTGTATGACTTCTTACTGAGTCGACGTGCTCGCTGTGACTCCTACAACGCTGTTACCTCACCCTCCCTCTTCCATTAAAATCAACCTTTTAATAAAACTGGACTCGACTCGACTCTTCGGTCTTGCTCTCTCAAATCTTCACTGGCAATAGTATAATTATACACTGGGTAAACCATTTGTATAAAAAATCAATGGACCCTCAACATTATTCGAGAACACATTTTCACTAGTGTCCTTGATTTTATTGTTTGTATTTCAGCATTTTAATTACAAAATGTATATTCTTCATATTCAGTGACACAGAATATCATCATAATTGTTGTCTTTAGAGCAATTGTTTGTTAGATAAGTCATTTTTTATTTCTAATCATTTCAATCCAAGCAAGGCAATAAAGCTACTAAAACAAAAAAGGTGTTGCTGAGTGAGAAAGAATAAGAAAAAGAAAAACATTATTAAACACAGAGAACAACAAAATAGGAGGAATCAAGAAGATAGTAGATAACGATAAACATTGCATTTAAATTTGTGAAAATCAAAGTTGGTTGGACAGCAAGAAGCCGGAAGTGAGTTCCGCAAGCGAGACGTACAACTTACGGTTACATCTAGTAATTTCAACTGTAAAATGATAAGACCTTGTTGCCAATCAAGTATTACGATTAAATTCATAAAGTCTAGGTACCATAGAAAAAAGTTGATAGGAACAATTACCATGAAAGAAGGGGGAAGCGACATTACGGGGTGGAAAAGTAATTGATGCCGGGATACCATGTCAAGACCAATAACATTGCCGAATCATCTTTGGAATTACTCAAGAAAGTATATTAAAGTGTATTGCAAGGGCAGTAGAATATATGTGGCAGCAGTATTCGAAGCATGGACGAATACCTAGACTTATGAATATGTAAGATAGGTTCTAGTGAGAAAAATTGTCTATCATGACATTTTTATTCAATGATCGTTTTAGTCTAATATTCTAGACTTTTTATCAATTTTTTCTTAGGAGAAATTTTGCTATTTTTATTATTTGGTACTAGCATACATTGCTTTTTTTTTTACCACAGTCATTTCTGAGAAATGTCCTTTATGGAATAATTTCTTTATTCGAAAACTTTTAGACTATTTCAAGAAACAGCACGCTTGTCCTGCATATTCTGTAAATATTTAAATATATATATAAAAAAGCAGAAGAGGAAGAAACCGAACGTTTCTAGATACATCAGGCAGTGCAATGCCTGTTAATTATTCAAGGCTTTTAAGTGGATACAAGAACATGCTGTCTCGTGTGTTTTATATCTCTCTAGTACGAAGGATGCATAAATATTCGTATAAGGAAGATAAATTTAAATAAACTTTTGAATAACATCCTGTAAAATAATAACATGTATATCACGAATACATTATATATATAATACATACATACATACATACAAATATATATATATATATATATATATATATATATATATATATATATATATTATATATATATTCATTTTCACATGGTGAAAAATCCTCCCTCCATCAAATGCTCAATAATAAATAAAACGAAAAGTCAAAAATTTAAATCCAAAGCTTTTCACTTTAAACCTCATATATATATATATATATATATATATATATATATATATATATATATATATATATATATATATATATATTATTAGGATCAAATAAAAGAATTCGGCGAAATATAGACTGAAATGACAAAGAAATGATTAGATTTTTGTTGTGGATTTCGAGATCAAATTCGGTCTCAATGAATGACAAACGCAAGAATTAAATATAAGAAATAAAATGTATTTACACAATAATACAAAGGGTAATACTCTTAGTAAATCCAGGAACGCAGTTAGTAGCAATAATATATAGATATATACAGTCTCGAAGTAGGACTTCCTTAGAATCTACGTGATTGTAACTGACTTCTACAAGCGGTTACCTCACACTATTACTCTACCTCCAACTCAATCACAATCTCAGCTCACTCTCAATCTCTTCTCTGTACTCTCACTGACTCTGGGTATTTAACGGCAGCAGTACAAATAACATTCTGGTGGAGTCCACTTATATGAAAACGGGGAGGACCCCATAACAGGTTTTATGTAAGCTTCATCAGAAAATACTTTGAAGTAAATTATGGAAATAAAATACGGTAATTTTAGTTCTGTGTTGTTTGCCTTTCATTTGACAGGTAGACCTCACGTGTTTTTCTCTTGTGGTGTTAATGTATGCAATTTATTTTTAGGAAACGTCTCCCAAATCAAAGAAATGAATTAACAGTTATTTGTAGGCATTGTATAATGTTTATTTTGAAATACAGTTAAAAGAATTCTCCGAAAACTTTACGCATTACAATTACATAACAATTATTTTATGAGTATATAATAGTCCACATAATATTTACTTAATTTTTTTGTTTTTTCCGAACTTAAATGTTGCCATATTATTTTGACAATTCAACATAAGTCTCGAATTTTCCGTTACACACACACACACACACACACACCACACACACACACACACACACACATATATATATATATATATATATAAATTTAATTATACTATCGACCCCTTTAAGAATGTTTCGTAGTATAAAAATTTTGAAATTTCTTCAATATAACATTTTGTTTAATATAATCTGTCTCCCTCACCTTATCTTAATTTTGTTTGCAACAGTTTGTCTGTTGTTGGACGTGTCTAAAGTGTCATTTTATCTTAGACATGAATAATTAACCCACCTACCCACACTCCGTGATCTTATTCTTCAGTTTACATTTTAGTTTAAATTTGTCTCTTGATTGGTTAATCCTGACATGTCCACAAGTATGTTATTTTGAAATTATGTTTTTCCCCCACTTCATTTTTAACTTTGAAATAAGGTAATGATTTGCTTTCTAGATTCCCAAATAAATCATTTTCATCATAAGTCATCTATTATCGCCCGATGAAGGAACATTATAGTTCCGAAACCTAAACAGTTTTTATGTAGCGATGTAAAATATTATAATAAAAATATTATAATAATATTTTCCTCTACGTTGTACTGAGCATTTTTTTCTAAAAAGTAAATACTAAGAACTGTGGAATCTTAATCTGTCCTTTCTCTTTATTTATATATATATATATATATATCGAAATAAAAGTATAAAACTTGATATTACGAGACATATTAAAAGAAAAAAACCGGGTGAAGCAACCGGTTTCGCTCCCGCTCTTCAGGCTTCAACGGGAGATTTAAAATTGACACAGAAAAATGTACAATAAAAGGAATTGTAAAAAAAAAAAATATGCAAAAGGAACTAGAGACAAATGACAGCGAGTCCAAACAAACACTCACGTTGTGCGCACAAAGAAGGCTTGCGGGACCCGATGTAAAGTGCCTCCAGAACCTTTACATGAAATAAAGAGTGAGACCGGGACAACACGGTGAACCAGTCAACACTAAATTTGGCTGCACAATCTCTGATCTTTAATAGGTGTTCGCATATGGCGGAACTATTGCCAACGAAATCCGTCCTTCCGGTTCGATTCGTCCCCGATTATATGGTCTCCCGAAAATCCATAAGGAGGGTGTACCTTTACGACCAATTTTATCTATTATCGGTTCAGCCCAACACAAGGTAGCCCAATGGCTCTCCACACTTTTGGATCCCGTGTTGCAGTGCCTGGAAGGATTTTGTATAAAGGATTCCTTTTCCTTCGTCGACCGTGTTCAAAATTTGTCTTCTGGTAAGTTCATGTGCTCTTTTGATGTCTGCTCCCTGTATACTTGTGTCCCTTTAATGGAAACCATTGATATTTGCTGCGATTTTCTCTATCGCAGTTCATTGACTCCATCTAGTTTTCCTGAGTCAATATTTCGAAATTGATGAAATTTGCCACGTCCTCCGTCGAATTCAGTTTCAACAACACCGTGTACCGACAGATCGACGGAGTCATGGAAGCTCGCCTTTGGGTCCGGCACTTGCCAACATATTTGTTGGCTTTCAGGAAGAAAGATACGAAAGAATCCACTTTGTCCTCAAATGTACTGTCGGTACGTTGATGACACCTTTTGTTTATTTAACGGTGAAGTTGAGGCCGACCAGTTTCTTTTGTTTTTTAATGGTATCCATCCGGCACTGGGGTTCACTATTGAAAAAGAGTCCAATTATCAATTGGCCTTTTTGGATGTATTAGTACATCGCACATTAACAAGTTTTCTCACTTCCGTTTATAGAAAACCTACTTTCGCTTGGTTGCACACGCGTTAGGACTCTTTTTTTCCCACTAAGCGCAAGATTAACATTATTAAAACCCTCCTACATAGAGTATTAAAGATCTGAGCCTTTCTTGAACGACGAAATCGACTTTATTAAGGATACCCTATGTAATTTAGGTTATCCTCTTGATACTGTTAATTCAGTTATCCGTAGTAAAGTTGAAGAGTTCAGAAGTGCCGAGCTCTACACTGTCAAAAAATGCCCAGTTTACCTCAGATTACCCTGGATTGGTACCAAATGTGAAAAAATAGCTAAACAAATTTCATCCAATGTTCGTTGTTGTTTTTTCTCTGCTGAAGTTCGGATTATTTTTCAAACTCGGCCTATGTTTCGCTCTGAGGTGTAAAGACGTTCTCCCTCCCCATCAAATTAATTCAATTATTTACAAATACGTATGTAGTTGCGGAGCCGACTACATAGGGAGAACAACTCAACGCTTAGACATGAGAATAAAACAACACGTCCCTACTAAAATTAGAAATCACAACTTGCCGTTGAATGGACTCGTCCCGAACACCTATCGTTCCGTCATATGCGAACACCTATTAAAGAACAGAGATTGTGCAGCCAAATTTAGTGTTGACTGGTTCACCGTGTTGTCCCGGTCTCACTCTTTATTTCATGTAAAGGTTCTGGAGGCACTTTATATCTGGTCCCGCAAGCCTTCTTTGTGCGAACAACGTGAGTGTTTGTTGGGACTCACTGTCATTTGTCTCTAGTTCCTTTTTTGCATAATTTTTTTTTTTTTTTTTCCTTTTATTGTACATTTTTCTGTGTCAATTTTAAATCTCCCGTTGAAGCCTGAAGAGCGGGAGCGAAACCGGTTGCTTCACCCGTTTTTTTTTTTAATATGTCTCGTAATATCAAGTTTTTATACTTTTATTTCGATATATATATATATATATATATATATATATATATATATATATATATATATATATATATAAGGAAAAGGACAGATTAAAATCCACAGTTCTTAGCATTTACTTTTTTAGAAAAAATGCTCAGTACAACGTAAGGAAAATATTATTATAATATTTTATTATAATATTTACATCATCTTTACATAAAAACTTTTGAGGTTTCGGAACTATAATGTTCCTTCATCGGGCGATAATAGATGACTTATGATGAAAATGATTTATTTGGGAATCTAGAAAGCAAATCATTACCTTATTTCAAAGTTAAAAATGAAGTGGGGAAAAACATAATTTCAAAATAACATACTTGTGGACATGTCAGGATTAACCAATCAAGAGACAAATTTAAACTAAAATGTAAACTGAAAAATAAGATCACGGTGTGGGTAGGTGGGTTAATTATTCATGTCTAAGATAAAATGACACTTTAGACACGTCCAACAACAGACAAACTGTTGCAAACAAAATTAAGATAAAATTGGGGAGACAGATTATATTAAACAAAATATTTATATTGAAGAAATTTCAAAATTTTTATACTACATTTACATTCTTAAAAATCACTAGTATAATTAAATTTATATATATATATATATATATGTGTGTGTGTGTGTGTGTGTGTGTGTGTGTGCGTTGTGTGTGTAACGTAAATTCAGAGACTTATGTTGAATTGTCAAAAATATATAACATTTTTTCGGAAAAAACAAAAATTAATTAGTAAATAATATGGACTATTATATACTAATAAAATAATCGATATGTAATTGTAATGCGTAAAGTTTTCGAAGAATTCTTTTAACTGTATTTCAAAATAAACATTATACAATGCCTACAAATAACTGTTAATTCATTTCTTTGATTAGGAGACGTTTCCTAAAGTTTTTACTTTTATTTCGATCATTAAATTTTGTACCTACAAAAATATCTTTAAATATCTCTCTCTCTCTCTCTCTCTCTCTCTCTATATATATATATATATATATATATATATATATATATGACCCTTCGCGCAGAACTCTTCTCTGCTAATTCAAGAATGACATTCGGATTACTAACACAAAATAGAGAATGTCACATATCGAGAATATTTAACATAGAAAACATAAAGGAAAAAAATTAATTATTTTTTAAATAATATGTGGAAATCTTCGCCTTTTACCTGAAGACGGTCGCGAGACCAGAAACCCGTGTAGTAAAATTATAAAAAATAAAGTATAATATTTTAAAAAAAAATCCACATTACAACCAAAAACGTTTGCGGCACCTCTCTTCTCTTCTTTTTAATATACACACTTTTCTCTCGTTGGAACCACTATAACCTCCTTTTCTATAACCTTAGAGATGATTTTAACTCCCTTTCAGACTTTGGGCCGACATCTTTCCTTCAGACGCCACCTTTAACATTTGGATATCTGGAATTTAAATGTTTAAAACAGAGAACATATCCGCAGACATTAGTCCAAGCTTTCATTTTCTATCTTTTTCCGCTAACATCTTACTCGCTCTTTTCAGTATTATCGCTTCGGTTTCATCTTTGCTTCAAAAGTCACGGTTATTTTTCTTTGGTTCTATACCAGTGAGCGAAGCAAACGTATCATCCCAATTGACTGTTTATTGTTTCATTGATAACACAAACTTTACAAGTACAGAACCTAAATAAAATCAGCCATTTTTAAATCGGAATAATTTGTTCATCGCTTTCAACATGTCATGTTTGTTTTTCAAATAACCATTTTCTATGTCGATGTTTTATTGGCCAAGTGTAATATGTTGATACAGAACTTGTCTGTATTCGACTGAAACAAATAAATCGATTGTGTATTTCCAGAAATTTAATTAATCGGTTTTTCTTAAAATTCTTCTATAAAATTGAAAGCTTTTTGTATGCAGAAACATTGAAGGAAATAAGGAAAGATATCCATTAACGATATATATATATATATATATATATATATATATATATTATATATATATATATATATGTAATTGTAAATTTTTTCCTGCGTGTGTATAAATCGACAAACTTGACAAACCAATGCTACCAGTGAATTCGCTTGCCCGCTTGGGGAATGTTTCTTTAATTATAACAATTCCATAAACGCATACATTGGTGACACTTTCACTATAATATGGCGTTTATTAACTTACCAATTAATCGATAATAGCCAAATCAAATCTGGCCAACCAACAGAACAACAAAACACAAGGAGGGCATCTTTATCAAATAACACAATCATATAACAGTCATTATCAATAACGTAATCATATACCACATTAATAGTAATAAATTATTGCATCTCGCTGTAGACTTAACCATAAAAAATATAATAATTCAGTATCAAAGAATTTAAATTCAATTTAGAAACAAAATCGCTTAATATATTTCTCAAATAATAACAAAACTACATAATATGCTCCTGCTATATGATTAGAGTTCCTTGATAAAATCCAAAGAGGAATTAACAATCTCATTGCTCCTGTCCTGGCACCTAGATTTCCGTCACATTCTCAGCGCCGTAATGTAACTTCCCTGTGATTTTTTCTAAAAATTCTTTCATTGTAAATCTACTTTGATGGTTTAAGATATTCAAATACACATTACACAGTAAAGGAACTGCGATATTAATAAGAAAGCACAATTTGTGGTCTTTAAACACTATGTCTGGGTGATTATCTTATCTTTGTTTGGTCTGTGTATATTGTAAAATTGTTGTTGTTGCTGTGATTATTATGAATGTAATTATTATTATTATTGATACTATAAAGGTATTTATCGAAACAATGAACAAGTAACGTTTTTCGGTACCAGCTACCACATCTTACGCAAAAATGACTTAACCAGCTGGCAACTAAAAAAGAAATAGAGATATCTGGAAATTGTTAAACGGGGGATTTAGTTTATGTTCAAATGTAGTAGTAGGTCTTTTTTTTTTAAAACATTGTCTGCTTTGTGCTTTTTTGCAATGTCTTTTTTCTGTAATCATGTAGGATATTTTCCCTATTCTCATTTCTTCCTTTATGCTCAGGTCTATCTACTGCTAATTTGCTTTTTATATACAGTGAGGTTTTCAGCGCTCAAATTTTTTTGTAATGTTTAATCGCGTACTGACAGCTTGCTTTAAACTTGACACCTCTTGAAGTCACGAAATCTTTTTTCCCTGAATATGTCCTATTGAAATCGGAAGGCTTGTAATTTCGCCGTGCATTCTTTATGCTGTCAAATACGGCATACCTTATATTTCCCCTATCATGTACATAAATATATATATATATATATAATCATATAGATTGATGAGTAGAGTCAGGAGAAAAAACAGTGGTACAATTCATAGAGGCTACTGATTATATGTTACCAGAAGAGCCATATGAAAAATCAGTGATTAAAATTTTCGATTTCAAAAACTGGTCAAATCTGACACAAATATGCTCGTTTTTTGGGGGTTAACATCATTAGCATACATATAAGAAGCCAGAAGAGAGCTTCAAACTACTCGCTTTCAAGGTAACGTTGTTATTAAGAAATTTAAAATGCAATGTCAGTCGTTATCGTCAGCGTTCAGATTTCCTGGTCTTTAATTGTTCTCTCTTCTTAATAATGTTTTTCATTTTTTCTCTTATACTTTTACACTCAGTAATCTCTTGCGTCTTAGTGACTTTATTACCTTGCTTTGGGTGAAATGTTTAAAATAAGCGTACATACAGAGTGTGATGGATAAATTCTCGTCTAAATTACGAAAACATGAAAATAGCACTGACATCTCATTTTAACAGATATAATTACCAAAATTACACAAAAATATTTTAAAATACTAAAGAGCAAATTTATTCAATAAGATCGCCATTGGCTTCAACCACGGCCTCCAGACGACTTCCGAATCTCCTGCATCTCTTCTGGACAGTCTCCTTGTTTAAGTTGGTGAATGCTACCATAATCTTTGCCTTCAGTTCATCTTTAGTGTTAGGCAGAGCCCCAGACATGATAATCAAGGGGGTCGCACTCTGGAGAGTTAGTTGGCCAGATATAAGGGGTAATATGTTCGCAGAAATTGTCTGACGGCGACGACTGGGTTCTTCTGATTGTGTGACATGGTTCAAAGTCCCGTTGTCAGACATTTTCAAATTTATGGAGGAATGAATTTCGTCGTGTTGCTCTTTTTCTCATAGACAATGCCCAACAACATATACTTTCAGTCGACAAAATTAAAAGACACAACGTGCATGCGCAAAAATAAAAATATAAACACCCTGTTCATATGTGTTATACATATATATGCACCTGCATACAAATATATGAGGAGATCTGAAAAGTTTTCAATAAAGTGAAAAAGAATATCTAATTGTCATTTTCTTACATTGTGGGAGGTAGATCGGGCTAAGAACTTTTCAGCACCTCATCTATCTATCTATCTATCTATCTATCTATCTATCTCTACATATATCTGTGTGTGTCTATATGCGTAGTTGATAAGGCTTTTTTTTCCTAGGCTGTTTCTACCTCTTATCGCTTAATAGAAGACTAGGTTTATGAAACCAAATACTTTTGCATTGAATCCGTCTTGCGTCAAGAATGAACAACTGTTTGCGAAGGAAGTCTCTTTGGACAGACAAGAAACTTGAAATGCAGAATAGAATGACTGGTATTAAGCCGAAGAATGTCCGCGTTAGGACAGCTTAAGGGATATAGCTAGATTTAACCGATTCTCTAGCCAAAAATGCCCTTGGGACATGGTTCTAGAGAATAAAATAACTATAACTCCAATTTTGGCCATGAATTCCATTAAGCCAATAAGTAATATACAATATATCGACATCTTATTTTCTTTCTTTCTTATATATATATATATATATATATATATATATATATATATATATATATATATATATACTAGCAACCATACCCAGCTTGTCGATCAGTAAAAGCGTTCAATTAGAATTAAAGCAAAATAGCATCATGTTTAGATGCAACAGAGTCTATCTTCTTCAATTACTTTAAAATATTTTCACTGATATAAAAACAATAGTCTGTATATATTCAATCGAATTTAGCGGAGGACATGAAAGAGTAAAACAGGCAGTATGAAGAACCACGTCAGACCCTAATTATGTTGGAGTTTTTGAAATTCAATTTGTCAGTGTACTACCAGGGATGTAAAAGAGGATACATTTATAAAGCACTGGTTAATTTTGATGAAAATTGGTTGAAAGATCAACGAAAAATAAAGAAACCAGTAAAAATCGACATTTATCGTTATTTACGCGGGTTTTCACTATATGAGTGGATTCAATTATCAAGTTAAATACTGTTAAACAATCAACTTATTGTTGGCTACAATTGAGTGAAGTCTGTATTAGATTGCTTGAAAATTGAGGGAGTTTTTAGTTTAAAATTTGTGTTGAAATCGATTTGCATTGAAATCGATTTTTCGTTTTTAGCGTTTTCTCGCTAAACGCAGCGACGCACAAAATAAAAATGAAGTATCGTTGAGCTCATCATGATGTAAGTAGCCTAGATATCGAGTTTGAACGAAATCGGAGGAAAAAAGTTGAATTTGTTGATTTTTGATCGGCTTTATCGATTATTGATTCTTTAAAAATGATCGATTTTTTACGCTAAGAAGCTATCACTTACATTGTATAAAGTATTGGCCAAGTTCGGTCAAAATCGGTTGGATGGATCTCGAGTGAAAAGGTATCCCACAGACAGACAGACACACAGGCATCCTCTGTTTTTTTATATATGAATGATTGCGTATTTGGGCAGCAATCTTTCTTTTATACAAGTTTCATTAAAGACGACTGAAATGGTACTGCGATTAAACTTTTTTTAAATGAATTTTTCTTGTGTTCGTATAAGTGTGTTCTTTTCTGGACATAAACTGTGTAAAAGCATTACGTTAACTGTGTCACTATAGAAATATATTTCTACTAATTTCAACTAAGTATGTCTTTTTATTTATACGTCCAGGCTATTTCAGGTTATTTCCTGCTCTTACTACATTGGTCGTCTTTATGTGCCGTGTCCCTTCAGGAGTAAACGATCATGGCTCTCTACAACTTCCTGTACTTTTAAGCTCTTAATCTATTTTATCTTTCTATTGTTTTGAATAAACCCTGTTCCGCCAAATATTTACTCAAGTTCCCTAAGTATGTTATGCATTGGTATCCGTTGTCTTTCTTGCCTTCAATCTATCCTTTGAGTATCGAGCCTGCATTTCTCATTATGTGCACAAGAAAACGCAACTATCTCTTCCTGATGTTATGTATAAGTTTCTATTTTGTTTCAATTTTCTCTAAAACTTCGTCGTTGCTCAAATGTTCCGTTCATCTTATACTCAGTATCCTTCTGTGGAACCACATTTCTTTGTGGAGATTGTCTAGCACTAACTGCTATGTAGACGACAGATATGACGTAACAGTTTAGTATTTTTTCCTTGTGTTTTTTTTAAGCGTTTCACCCCAAGCAAGTCGGGAAGCCACGAGAACGCAAGGGGTTACAGAAAATTTGGAGCAAGATCAGACGGGAGTGATAGAAGAAAGGATGAGGAGAAGGGTAGTAGATAGATCAAGGCAACTGGAGATGTCGATTGACATTACATTTGAATACCCGGAGATTATAGCTCTCAGGGAAACTGGAATAGGGAAGGGAGTTCCACAGGCGAGAGGTTCGAGACACGAAGCTATTGGAGGAGAAGAGACGGCTACATTTAGGAGTTTCGACAGTGAAGGGGTGAGAGCGGGATGCCAGCCTCGTAGGGCGCTTGAATTCATGAAGTCTGGGAACCAGCGAATGAAGCTCCTTGGAGCAATTGCCATGAAAGTATTTGTAAAACAGACAGAGAGAGGCGACGGCGCGTCTGTGAGAAAGTGACTGTAGACGAGATGCTTCTAGCTAAATGTTACTATTTCTTTGTACTCTAAGCTTTTGTAATGCATCTTTGGCTCTCTCAATACACCTTCGGATTTCACTGTCACACTTTCCTTCCTCTATTAAAAAAATTCCCAGATATTTAAATTTCAACACTTGTTTGATTCTGGCATCTCTGATTTGCAATAGGAATTTCTCGGCTCATCCTTTTGCTAACAACCATGCATTCTGTCTTCTTGCAGTTGCTATTTAATCCTTTCTTCTCGTTTTCCTTCACTACCTTCTATAGGAGGTTTTGTAGATTTCTTTCTCTGTCTATTATCAACACTGTGTCACTTTGATGTCTTATATTGTTAGAATTGTGACCGTCAATAATAAATCCTGGTAGGACATTTGGTTCTCTGGTCTCACTGACTATAGATTGGATAAGACCGAGTGAGAAGACACATCCTTGTCTTAAACCTGTTGAGAAGACACATCCTGGTCTTACATCTGCTGAGAAGACACCCCCTTCTCTTACATCTGCTGAGAAGACACATCCTTGTCTTACACCTGCTGAGAAGACACATCCTTGTCTTACACCTGTTGAGAAGACACATCATTGTCTTACATCTGCTGAGAAGACACACTCTTGTCTTACATCTGCTGAGAAGACACACTCTTGTCTTACATCTGCTGAGAAGACACATCCTTGTCTTACATCTGCTGAGAAGACACATCATTGTCTTACATCTGCTGAGAAGACACATCCTTGTCTTACATCTGCTGAGAAGACACACTCTTGTCTTAAACCTGCTGAACTCATTTTCTGTCCGTATGCAAGCGGTTTCCTGCCAGCATAGGTTCTTGATTATTCTAATATCATTCCAAAATATATCCAGGTTGCTTAGCAGTTCCAGTAAGATCTTTTTGCGGCGGACTTTATCGAAAGCCTTTGCGTAATCTATAGAACACAGATACACGTTATTCTGCATTTATATTGCTATTTTTGATAACATTCTGAGCATAAATATCGCGTTCCTTATTCTAGTGTCTTTGACGATTCCTCACTGATCTCCTCTATTTCCGGTTTGATTCTTTCTTTCGTTATATGGCTTATTAGGCTGGTCGTCCGATGGAGTTCATAGTCGTTTGCTCCTGGTTTCTTAGGCAGTGCTATGAAAATATATCTACTTAGCTCTTCCGTTACATCACCACTGTTGTAGATTTCTTTTAATATTTCTGTAATACTGTTTATGCCGAAATCGTCTAAGGCTGCCAGTATCTCTGTTGCAATTTCTTCTGGCCCTGCCATTTTTTTATGTTTAATTTAGCTAGTACCGAGTTTACTTCAGATTTTAATATTTCTGGTTCGTCGATATTTCTGTGTATTATCGGCTGTTTTCTTTCGTTGTGGAGGAGATCTCTGTTATATTCGTTCATTATCTGAAGTATTGTCCTTGGATTTTATGCATCCGGTTGATGAGTCTGTTTTGTTTTTTATGGATATCTGCTTTATTTGTGATATTCATTCTTTATATTCCTGCAAATTTACCAATTAGCAATTCCTCTATAGTCTGCCTGCTTATTTCTTGTGTACTGTCTTATATTCTGTTCCTTGCCGTGCGTGTTTTTTCGCCTCCATGTCAAGAATTTCGTCTGTCACCCATTCATATGTTTTCTTCGTCTTATTTCCTCTGGGATGATTGTTGATGTTACTTTCTTAGTGTCCCACTTCGAG